>VDFB02338617.1:0-34830 GCA_007258455.2 Sequoia sempervirens | reverse complement strand
GATGACAATATTGCACAATGATCTTTTCTTTTTTTCCTTGCAGGTGGAAAAATTGTCCATGCAAATTCTCTATTATTGTCCTTGTTGCACTATCTACACAACTTGCTAGATCATAGACACCAAAGTCTTGAGCAATATGTGACTCTATTGAATCTATTGGTCCTTAATGCTCCTTGTAATAGGCCATTTTAAGAAAAATTGAAACAAAGCCTTTTCTTCATTGAAACATTTTTGTGCATCTCTTACATTTTCTTATAATTTACCATGTGTGCCATTTCATTTATCAGATATGTTAATCAATATCTTATCATTGACATTGTTTTCGATCTCTTCCTCTAATGTTTCTTCTAGATTGATAGAATAATCTTTCTTTAAGTTCTACACACCAGTCAAACAATCATCAATAACCATGTACCAAGAATACCTTTGTGTAGCACCTTGACTACTTCTTCAATCAACTCTTCACTCATCTAGTGAGTTTGTAATATCTCCTTCCTTTTGGAGGCATGTAAAGCATCACCAAGTTGTAGTTTGTGTAGGGGAGAGATTTCACTCATGTCCACTTTCCCTTGATGCATAGGTATCTGCAAGAGCTATGCAAACACCATCAGTTCAAGCTACAACTACATGTCTATCAAGTCCTTTAAAGAATACCCAGAAGCTCCAAAGGATTCACCAACAACATTTGCATGTTCTTCTTCCTTCTTATCTTTCCCAGTTTCTTGTTCTCCACTATTGAGGTAATATTCTCCAATATTTTTTCCCCCAATAATCTCTTCACCATCTAGAGGAGGCAAGTTTTCATCCTTGTATTCCTCATACTTCTTTGGGTTTTCTTTATCATCTTCTTCCTTCTAGTCTGCATTTTCTCTATGTCAGGAGGGGGAAAATTTTATTCTTCTTGTGTTTCTTCCTTCTCCAAGGAAACCTGTACATCATCATTCTTTTCTACATTCTCCTCTACTAAAAGGGAATTATCTGTAATTGTGTCTTCTCGCATATTCCTAGACTCAGGCACATGCTCATGTTATGCACTATCAAGCTTAATAGTGCATTCATTGATTTTTGGAACAGATGTGTCATGCTCGAATTTCTCTTCATTTTTCATAGGCATCCTCAATTCCTGTTCTAGATTTACAAATTTTTGTAGTGTTTCATTCTTCAATATTTTTGTCTTCTGTGTCCCTTCTCATCAAGGTGCTAACTTTGTGGTTTTTCCTAAATACTTTGTTATATACTTGAGAAATTTTTTCTATGTCCTCATAAATGAGGGAAGAACCAATATTCTCCAAGGAGAAAGTTCTTCTTTTTGCATCTTCATCAAATGCTTCTTGTCTTCTCGCACTTAGAACACCTTTTAGTTCATCTGACAACTGACTCTCAATTTCACTAAGATAGGTATTAAATGTTACCATTTATTTTACAATGGCCTATTCTATGGTGGCTTATTCTCATTGTTCTCTTTTGGATATTTTTCTACAATCTCCTCTAAAAGACAAAAGTTCTCAATGTTATTAAATAACACATTTAATTTTAATGGGCCACGCTCCCTTACTGGACGGGTCTTTTCCTTCTTCTTCCCCTTGCCTTTAAGAGACTTTTATCCTTCTCCTAAATTATTTTCTCTTTTCTGAATAAAAAAAGCTTTCTTTTTCTTTTCTACTTCTTCCTCACTTTCTATATCTACAATATCAACCTTTCCTTTCCTTTCACTTGTCTCTTCTCTGGATAGTTGAGGCATTTTCTTCTTCTAGACTAATTTAGGTCCTCCTCCTCCTTCTCCCCCTCCCCCTCCCTCTCCACGTATGCCTCCTCCTCCACCCCCTCGACCTCTACCTCCTCCTTCGCCTCCTCCTCCTCCTCCTCCTCCTCCTCCTCCTCCTCCTCCTCTTCCTTCAACCTAATAGCTTAAACTCTTCTTCTTCTTCTCCTTCTCCTTCAACCTAATAGCTCAAAATAATGATTTAGTAATAAATCAAACTAATAAAAATAGTACTTTTGAATTTAACTTAAATGCATAAAGTGAAATTAGCCTTGTAATCATTTAAATATTAATTAATTATTGGCTAATGAATGATAACTCTTAACAATTTCTCCCAAGGTTAAACTCACGTAACTTGTCACCCCACAATGTCTTACATTATTACATTTCTTATATGAATTACACTTTGATAACATATTCCATAAGCAATACACTATATATACGTAAGTGTATTATTGTATTCAACCAACACACTTTTTCATATAACTTATATAATACTAATATTAATATAATAAAATAATAAAATAATCATTTCAATTAAATCTCTATACTTGTCTAGTAATCTTTTTTTTTTCATTCTAAACATTGTAAATATACCTTCATACAATGATCCTTTTTTTCATAAATTATGTACTATTATCTTTTAAAATTTAAAAAAAGTCTACGAGATAATCAATCACAATATATAATTCACAAACGTACATAACCTTATTGTATTAAGGTTGAAAGCATATAATTTGAAATGTGACCAAAAAAAATTCCATATCAATAATTAACAAACCTACATAACCATGTTTTATTAAGGTAAAGCATATAATTTGAAATGTGAGCTAAAAAATTCCATATCAATAATTGCAGTGAACAGTAACCCATTTGATCGTAGTTAGTGTTGCACAGCTTGCAAATGTGCTTCACATTGGAATTAATAGGTGATTTGTGAAGATATAATACCATATACATAGCTATTTCAAGCACGCTTTGAACATAACTAACAAAATCTAAGCTTTGTGAGCGAAACAAAAGTTACCGACCTTTTCTTCCTCGAATGAAACATAGCAATGATTGAATGGTACCCTTGAACAGTAGCATAGAATGAGACAGACAAACAAAAGAAATCAAAATACACGGAATTAGGAACCAAAAAATATATATTAAATAAAAAAGGGGAAAACCTCAACAGATCAGAAGAAAGTTGGTCAGGCTGGCCACCATTGTTTTTAGGGATAATGGAAGCTTCTTGCCAAAGTAGAAGAACGTTATTGGCTACACATTTACAGCTTGCACCTACAAAACTGACCATAGTGGAAATTTTTGGGCAAGTGTCTTTAGCTGTGAGTTATTCACTTGTCTACATAAAAATGCAACTTGGGATAGGAGATCCTCTATGTGTGAGAAACACTGTTAATGATAAGGAATCTACGTGTATTTGAGTGAATGATCTGATGGAGGAGTAAAGACGGTACTTGTAATAAATGTAGATATTTTGCATTTTTGTCACCGTTATTCAGAGTGATCTCTATCCCACACTTTGTATCTACTATAGAATATTCCCCTTTTCACCCAGAATTGCTCTACTGTTTTTGTACTGTTCTTCCTGGGAATCTGTACTTGTTGTTAACAAATCCTTGGATTATTGTGGATTACTTCTCAGGGTGTGGTGCATTTTGCTATATACAACTGCAGAAAAGGACTCAGAGAGATGATAACCTCACTAGAACTTAGGAAAAAGCATACCCATACCACAAGTTGACTATAAGCATCGTATTGAGCTGGTTTCCAATAATTCTGATGTGTAAAGCTAAAGGCAATTTGATCACTAGTGCTTTGCCGATCATGAATTTAAAATACCCAAAAATCCTCGTGCTCTTCACAGATTTTTCTTCTTATTGTGCCGATTTCAATTTGCATTAGGAATTTTTTGTTTGAGTACTCCAAAGACAGTTTTTTGTTTTGTTCAATGGCTTTTCCTCTCCAGCTCGAGGCGGGAATAATTGGTATGCCATTTAGACCATACTACTTTACGAAATATAAATATAATCTGGATCGTTTAGATTTATGATCATTTTGCAATTCAAATTAGAATTCAAGATATAGGCCTATGTACGGCCACAATTGAATTTGTAACATTTTCCTGGTTGATCTTAGAATGAAGTATGTTGTAGACAGATAGGACATGTATTATTTGTACTCTGTGCTGGTCAGAGAAGAGTTACGGAGGCTGTTGGCTTTTGCATAAATACAGTTTCATTCTCAAGCGAGAGTGAAAAGCTGATTTCTAGCTTGATATAACTAAACACATGTTTCTATTCTGATGTTTATTCCATAAATTGCGTTGTATCAAAACAAGCGTACCCTCCTTTTAATCCCTATTTTGATTTGCATTTACAATTTTTTCTGCAAATTTCGTGCTCATTCGTATGTGCATGTTTTAGTGTAAATTAGTGGATTTTATTACTCATTTGGATTTAAAAGATTTGTGCCGTCTTTGTTGGATTTGCTACTCATTTGTATGCACATTGAGATTTGTTTGGGTGGTCAAGAACTTTGCCTTAAGCTGAATTTACATGAGAGTGCAAACTGATGTGAAACATAAAACATCATTATTAATTTTTCGTGGTGGTCTGTGGTGCAGGAAATATAACTTCACTGGCACTTTTCCTCTCACCTATGTAAGTACTGCACTAACATGTGAACATTCACTATTGATCAAGGTAACGAGCTTATATATAAAAATAATTGGCTTTGGAAATCGCAGGCCAACATTCTGGGGGATATACAAGCTTAAGTCTACCCAAGAGTATTCAGAACTTCCATATGTGTGTACCTTGTTCGACTGTTGTCTTTGGCTACTTTACGGAGCCCCATTTGTCAAACCACACAGCACTTTGCTGCTCACGATCAATGGTGCAGGCTTTGTTTTTGAGATATTCTACGTGCTGTCCTTTCTGGAATTTGCCCCCAAGCAGAAGAAGGTAACTCATTATGCCAGCTTATGTTTGTGATTGAAGGCCATTTGGTGGCTATAAGCCTTGTCAACAGTGTCAATGCTTGACTAGATTCCATGCAAGAAGCTAAATATATAGTTGTCATTTTTCTGACAAGGATTCCTTCAATATATGTTGCAGGTGAAAACAGTGCGGTTAGCCATTGCAATGGCAGTTGCTTTTGTCATGGTTGTTGCAGTTACGATTTATGCGCTGCACACATACCGTGCAAGACAGTTAGTGGCTGGCACTTTAGGTGTGATCCTTTCCATGATATGCGCTTCCGTGTTTTATTTTTCTAATTAAATTATTCTTTTCTTTGCAGGTGCCCAATGGCATTGGTTTCCTTTTAGGATTAACTCAGCTCATTGTTTACTTCATTTACAGAAGCTCAGAGCCTCTTTTACCTGTATCTACCGAACTTTATAAACTTCCTGAAGCCAAAAAGATTGATGATGCATTCCATCTGCCAATCCATATATTGGAGGTGGACACCTCAAATGTTGCCAAAGTGGCCACACTGAATCTTGTTAACGAGGATCAAGTTTGATTTCATTCTCATTGGTCAATGATTAACGGGGTCTATACAGTGTACAACCTCCTCAGACAATCAGACTGTTTAGTTGCATAAGAATCAGCATTAGCAGATAAAGAGGAGGAAGATGGCTATTTACTATTTAAAGATGGATACCCATTGGAGAGGGAAAATATAGAGAGAGTTTATCCCTTGGGGAGCTTGATTGTAAGATTTTATCTCCTATTCTTCAATAATGAACAATTTGCTTTGGCAGTGCAATTCATTAAATTCTTCAAGTTCCATGGTTGTATGATTATGCATTTCTGTATGTACTTTATATCTTGAGATGGAATAGTTTACAGATTAGACTAATCAAACTGAAAAATGTCTCATAACTATGCACTATAATAATAACATCACAGTACGACCTCATGTCTATACATGGAAAGAAAATAAACAATTGTAAAGCAGAGAAAGAAGGTGACAAAGAAGTCAATGCTGAGTAGATGCTCAAGCCAATGGACGATGGGTGCATAAGCATCAAAGACATTTTAAGGAATAGAATAATAATAATGAAAGAAATTACACAGGTAATTAATGAAAATGCATATAAACTTTATCGATGGAGATTCGATTGCATTCACAATGAAAATGGAGGAACGATGTATTAGATGGAAAATGGGCTTGACAAAGTAACCGGTAAATACAAGAGACCTTTATAAAAAGGACATTGATGTAAGAGAACAGAGACAAGTAAGAACAATGAACTGCATACTAGATGAGGAAATAAACACACAAACAGAGAAAAAAGGAACTCAGGAGGATTCGGCAATCGAAGTTTTTTATATTAATGCCATATTTTCTTACATAGAGCTGCCATGCTCTTAAAACAGTTATGCCTCATTTTTCCTCAAAAAACAGAGTATGTTGCTTTCTTTTTAAAACCATTTCCAGCGATAGTCCAGAAGCTTACATCGGAGAAGAAGATAGAGGGAAATAGAGGTGAAGTAAATGCGATAGTTGGAGAGTAGTTGGGCAACGGTGGCAGGGAAGATTAAACAAGATGAGCTGGAAGACCATGTACGCCAACAATTGATCGCCCACTTCTCTTTTTCCAATGGAGAAAAACAGTAGAAAATCCCTTCAATGCGCACAGGTCTCTTAAAAAATTAATATATTCCAAATTGAAGATTCTTCAGTGAAAAAAGAAATAATGTGAGAGATTTAATGGTCTTAAAACATAAGAGTCTCTTGACTTCCTACAAAGATAGATAGTATATTATTGAATGACACAGCATCATATTCATTTATCATTTAACAATGGAAACATAAAAAGAACACTGAACAAATGCAAATATGTCAAATAAGTATATATAAACATATAGTTGAATAAGAGTACAGTACAATATTATAATGAATAGTTATGGAATATTATTTTCTGTGATGTATTTTTTGTTATATTATAAAATATTTTTTAATATCTATTCAGTATTCTGGATGTACATTCGATTGTATTTGTTAATTAATCAATATTAATCATACTATATTTCAATATAATGACCATGTCATCTTGTACATATTCTTACAATATCAAATATCAAATATAACATATTGTATTATAATATATAACTCTATGATTACAATTGACCTATTCAAAACATGGAAAAATTAAAAACAAAAAGAAAATATAAAATTTGACTGTTTACCGGATTATACAAATAATCCACCTCAAGTAATACAAATAAATTATTCAATAAATTTTAACATATCAAATTAAATGTTAAGTAACACTTACATTATTGTTACAGGTATTAGGATACCTGATCACTCTAGATATTCCCACCTATCACCTTCACCTTGTGAATGATCTGTCTCACAAAGTTGACCCTACGAAAAGGATCTGCATTATTAGTTCCTGCCTCGGCTATACTACTGGCTTGATCTTTCTCAGTTTCCAATTATTTCTTACCATCTCAAGCAATCAAATATGATTTGATATCATTCAGTCGTTTCAAATTTCAATTCCTTCCGACTTTTAAGGGAAAGGTGGTCTGACGAAAGAACAGGCTGTCACAGCACAACACCAACTCAAATCAATATCAATTTCTTTTGTGACAAGAAATGGGCCTTCGTCACAACGAGGTAGCCATTTCTAAATGCATTAATCATTTAAAAACAACGCACTACTTTTCATCATCTTCGTGCCGGTTTATGCTATTTTTTTTCTACTAATAAAGCAGTTGCTTGCAGTTTTCTTTTGGAAAGATGTAATCCATTTTGCTATTAAGCAATAACAAAGAACATTTCAATAAGACAAATGAATAAACCATCATCTTTCAAAGAGGTTTGATTATATATATATATATATAGGCACTGATTTTTTAGAACAGAAAGGGTGTGATTATAAGTTTATTCAGTAGGAAAGTGTATATTTAATATATTATTTTTTGTTGTAATTTTTATTTATGAATGTATTATTTTATCTTTTAATCTTTTTATTTTAATGGTTTAGAATTATTTATGATTTTCATCTTTTCTTTTTCATCTTGAAGATTATAGTTAGTGTAATTATATATATTTTGAGAATTATACATTTCATCAATTTTCAAGCTGGTCGAGGAGTCTAAAATATGATTACCACTAGTTGACTATTTTTTATTTTTTTTAAATTGTGCATTTGAAAAATTATCTACTTAAAAATGAATGCTAAGACATTATTAGAACATCTTATAACATCATCATAGAGAGTATTGTCAATAAAGCAATAGAGTAGTCAAGAGTAGATAAGAATCGTTTAAGATTAGAAACACCTCTTCATCAACACCTTCCATTTCAACTTTGGATCATCTTTTAGTTATTCATTACAAAAAATTAACAAGGGATATGATCAAGGAACTAGGGAAAATTTAATAAACTTATATACCCTAACATATTAAATTCATTAAATATGTTCATAAATATTGTTTTAACATTTGATGTATGTTTAAGAGAAAAAGGAGAAAACTTGAGATGAATGCTTTGTTTAACAATGGGATGTGATTTTATGCTACATACTAACAAAAAATAGTAGTGCAAAAAAATTAAACAACAAAATATTATAAGTTTATGCAAATTCACACTAAATTACACCTAAACAATGGCACTAAACATTGCTTAACACATTTTATATTTCGGAAAGAATTATAATATTTTCTTTAGATATGAAGAGTAATTGTTGGGTAATAATTTTAGGAAATAATTTTAACCTCATTTGAAAATTTATAAATATATGGATGATTTATTTGTAATCAATATATAATTATAAAATTCTCATACCCATATCATTAGGGTTCCACATAATAGACAACCCACTGAAAGTCCCATCTGCATCACTAAAGGAGAAATGGGCGTTTGACCAAATGTACTTGGCTATGTGTTCAAAATATGTTTTATTCATTTTAGTTTCTTGTAATATCAAAACATCAATCTTGTGTTCCAACACACAATTATTCAGAGCCAGCTATTTGTGGGGGCTATTTAGCCCTCTCACATTCCAAGACATGAATTTCATTTAGGACCATTCCTTGAGGACACCTCCAATGTCCTATGCTTACTAGTGCAATCTCTTTAGTTATCTCCCTATTCCTAGTCTATCTTTTGTCGGGTTTTCTAGGTTTGGAATCTGCACTAACGTTCGATATCTTTTTCTTAACTATTTTTCTTTGGAGTTGTCCAGAACTCATCTTCATTGGCTTGATCCAGGGACCAGGCAGTAGCCACCTTCTTTTCAGAACTAGAGTTTAGCATATCGAACACTTCATTCACGATCTCATCTTCTTCCACATTCTTTATCAAGTCCTAATTAGGGGGTAGAGCATAGACCATTTCCACCACTTGTGACACAAGGGCCCCCTAAACACCAGTAATAGAGAAGACAATGTTAATATGCAAATGAAATATAAATTCCATAAATTGAAATATTTAAGCATACAGATTTAAAACATATTGACAATGCAAATGAAATTTTTTTTTGAATAAAGGTGGTAGAGCCATGAAATTATTCAATTTTGAAATGTTCAAGTAATCGGATTTAAAACATAAAGCAATGCAAATGATTTTTTTTCATTTTCAAATATTCAAACTTAAAATCAAGGTTTTCTTGAATGCAATTTTTTTTTTTCAATTTAGGGTTTTCAAATGCAATTTTTTTTGTTTTATTTCAATTTGGGTTTCAAAAATCGATAGGGTTTTTCTAAATGCAAGTTTTCTGGCTAGATTGAACAATTTAGGGTTATGATTTAAGGTTTTTTTTTTTGTTTTTTTCAATATGTAAGGGTTTTATTTCATGTTTTATTTTGATTTCTATAAATCACCATTTTTTTTATTACAGGTAAATAAAAATATAAAAAACTCAATAGAAATTGAAAAAATACATATTAAAACCTAAATTTCTAGTAATTTTTTTTAAAAAGGTAAAAAATGGAAAAACAGGGCTAGGCACTTACCTAGAGGTAATTGTTTGTTCTTCTTCAACCGGTATCCCTACATAGGTGAGAATGACTATTGATTTCATTTTTTAAAAATAAATACCACTACAAAATAGGATCCCATCTATAAAAAGCTGGATCCGATTTCCTGAAGGCTGGCTCAAGACACCATTACTAAACAAGATGCCTTTTAGATTTTAGGATCGTGACCCCATACCTAAAAAGGATCCCATTTATTAAAAATCAAGATCCTATTTTCTTGAAGTCGATTTCAGGTTTTTCGCTAAGGAAAAAACTTCTACGTTTCATGGAGTCATCTTCTTGCATTTACCCATCCTCATCAAGATAGTCAGATTCTTCATCATTAGATACACCATTATCTTTTTCAACATAATAACTCTTTAGGTACACCATTATCTTTTTCAACATAATAACTCTTCTTGAGTGATTTACCTTTATTATCCTTTTATTTGTTATTTACAATTTTTATTGGTTATTTATAAGCATAATGACCTACCTTTCCACAATTGAAACACATAAAGGGTAACTTACCTCTATATTTTCTTGTACCCCTTTACAATCTCCTTACAAAATTTTCTTCCACCTCATCAAGATCATTCAAATTTGATTCATCATCCTTCTCTACCTTGCTGACTTTAAAGGGAGTTTCTTTCATTGTAGCATCTTGAAAAAACTCTCTCAATTCAAAAGAAATTAAAGCACCAAACATCTAATCTCAAGAAGATTAATCTAAAATTTTAGCTTCCTCAATAGTAGAAACTTTAGAACATTTAAGATTTACGAAGAATTATTAATACCTTTTTTACTACTTGACTTTCTTCTAGCTTACCACAAAGACCATTGATGGCATTACCAAATTGATCCACTCTAAGCATGTAGGTTGTAATGTATTTAATTTTTGGCATCCTTAGGTTTTCAAAAAAAAAATTGAGATTCTTCATCTTTGCCTGCTTGACCTTATCATCTCCTTAATAAATGCTATACAACTTCACCCGAACCTCTTTAGTAATTTTGAGACTTATCACCTTTCCAAGTTCAGAATCAGAAGGAACACTCAAGGTAACATTTCTTGCTTTATCATTATTATCATAATGCTTGAACTCATCATCACTTGACAAACCATTAGCAGGTATAGTATATCCAGTTTCAACTAACTTCTAGACACCAAATCCTAGAGAGAAAAGAAAGGCTTCCATTCCATCAAACATAGGAGATTTGACACCCTTCTTGTGTGTTATTCAGATCTACCTCAACTAGTTAAGCTTCTTCCAAGGAACCACAACTACAATACCAATTGTTAGACACACATGAGAACTGAGAGGGGGGTGAACCATTTTCACATTAAAAATATCAAACCCTAATTAATCCTTTAACCCTTATTAACTTTTAGATCCTTATTAAGCATCAGTAGAAAGTAAACATATGAAAAATCAACACATCAATACCATACACAAGTGAACATTAGATTTATGTGGAAGAACCTAATCAAGGAAACCCACGATGTGGATTATCTCACATATATATGAATAGAAAAATTGAATACAATTGGCTCACTGCTAGAAGGGCTCACTACCCAAAAGAGAAGAAAGGCTCACTGCCTAAAAGATTCACTATTCAAAAGAAAGAAGAATAGAAGAAGACTGTTACAAAGATATTCACTATCTCAAAGCAACAAGAAAAATCCACCACTCCAACTCTACATCATCCACAACCTTCAATTCACTACCTTTAGCAACTTCAGGCACAGTGAAAATGTAGACACCTTTTTCTCACTGCATCTAGCATCCTTAAGAATTTAAGCTTGGACTTAGATCACCAAACATGATCACATTTTCATCACACAAAACTTGCACATCTACCACCACACATCTCCAATAATTAACCTTGCTTATATATCCTCCACAACTTCAAAACACTTTCTCCATGTTGGCCTCAATGAAATGTATGTACCTAAACCTACAACCACTAAACAGGTCAACGTCAAGCCCTTTTGTGGTGGAAAGAAGTGAAGGAAGACCACACTAATGGTTAACTAGCACCCAAATCTACACTGACACACTTCTCCATGCTTCCAAAATAGCAAACAACCTCTGCAATTGGTGCTAGCATGTTAGGCCAGCCAAACCTACACTAAAATAATCAAGTGACCATATACACACCTATCCAAGTGTAGAAACACCATGTGAACCACACAATAACATTCCACAACATTTAATAATATTCAAAACCATCATAATATTCAACAACACAATCACAACAACCCGAAACACAATCATGTTACTTATGTGGATGGTCACTAACAATCAACATTCAAGTCAATCTCTTGAAGTATACATATTACAATTTATTTCAAATGAAAAGATAGAACTAGAAAGTATAAAGCATAAAATAAAGTAGGGAAACCTTTTCTCAAATCTAATACAATAGATATATTTTCTTGTTTCTTATTCCCAAGAATCTTCAAAGAACTCCATAAGAAGATTTGAAAAGGACAAGTACCAAAAAAATAACAAGGTACCGATGGGATCTCCTCCCATCCATATGGTTTTAGAACAACCCATCCCTGAGTATGAGGTATTCACTTAAGCCACCCAAAACATCTTAACTCAAGACTTAAGAATTTGTAATACAATAACATTTCACATATACAACAAACCTTCATAAAAATCAATTCACATAAGTTCAAACACATTTCTACCACATTGGTTTATCCCAAGGAAAACCACTTAGGGGGAGTGGGGGCTTAACTAGAAATGGGTAAAATAAATATATATTTAGATAGCAAAACACATCTCCATAATAGCTCTCCACAAACCACCATACCAACACCTACACAAATCAACACCCCTTATCCTCGCAATGCATATAACTAAAAATATAAAAGGTGTTGAAAACCCATAATACTGAGAGGGGGGATGATTTAGTATTCTATATGACCAATTACTCACAAACCATCCAATTAATGAAATGTATCTTACTACAACTATAAATGAAAGTATGAAATAAATCACAAGATCACAAAACACATGAACACTAGGATTTTTACATGGAAAACCCAATGAGGGAGAAGCCATAGTGAGGATTAGTTCACAATATATTATAACCGGTTATAAGATATTACAGAGGCTCATTGCTAGGACACACTGTCCTTATAAGGCTCACAACCAAGGATAGATACAAAAAATAAATGGCTTCACAACCAGAGATTGAAATGATACAAAGTGCACCTTCCTTATGCTGAGTTTAGTTTTGTTGAAGCTTTGAACACAAAACATTGCTCAAGTTAGCAGTTGTTCAATATTCATAACAATCTTGCCCTTATTCCGATCCCACACATCGAGATTCACATGTTTGTGCAATGCCGTATCTCTTGCACATCATTTCATATCATATAATTTATCTTGTGTGCTCTACCTCTAAAAAAGGTCTCACATATATACCCAATTAAATATGTATACATCAATTAGGTCGGCAATTAGATGCAATCCTATTTTAATTCAAAATAACTTTATTGGTTCCACACACAATTCAAAAACATCTTTACGCCCAACCCAAGTCTGGAATACTTGATTTAAGTTTGGAGGGACCAAATGTAGGTCCTATTAACATCCACAATACATACTTATCCTTTACAACACATAACATGTATTAGGTCGATCAACAATTAGATCTAATAAAAAAATAAGCCAAGTAATTATACACAAACAATTCATATGATCATATAATTATCACTATCTAGAATATATATAGTAATGAAACATGTGAGAAATCTCCCATAAATTTCTAGGATTAATTCTCAAATACAAAGAAATGTGGACCAAATTATATATGTTCAATCACAATATATAAGCCAAAACTAAATGTCGAAATTCTGTCATTTGTAACTTTCTTGATTTGCTTAACCAAAATATCTGAAATATTGATCATAGATGCATCTAATAGTAAGGAATAACATACTACAACCTCTTGATTAGATCTTGTTTCACAAGAAATTTTGGACCAAAATGTCGAATTAAAGTGTATCAATTGTGTTAAATGTATTAGACAAAACTATTAATAATTAATGTTGACATCAATAACAACACATTAAGGGGTTTATTTTTTGTTTTTTCAACAATCTCTCCCTTTTTCATTGATGGAAACATGTGCCAAAAATGAGTCTCCAAAATTCTTCTCCATTATTTCCAAACCTCTCAAAATTTCTCAAAACTTCTCCACACTACTCAAAACTTCTCCAAACCTCTAGAATTCTCAAAAATTCTCAAAACTTCTCCCCCTTTCACATCAAGGAAAAAGGTTTTATGGTAACATACTTGTAGACTTAAAAATTTGATGCATATGTATAAACAATGGAAATGTATTGACTCCCCCTTAGGGAGTTATCCCAAAAATTTGATCCTATCATATGTATAATGGAAAACTAAAAGTAACTGAAACAATGAAAGATATTTTCATATGATATGTTCAACCAGAGGAGGAGGTGATGGCACTTTCAAATTTAAAAATTTGAATTGCCCATATTGAAATTTTTTCCTTTGCATACTCAGAAGTGTACCTAAAAAATCTGCCCAAGTGACCTACTTTGGAGGGTCACAATTTGAAGTCAGTTGATTTCCCTACCAAAACCCTTGGTGGACACATTTACTTGAAATATGTGGACATGCATGCTAGTTTACAACTTCCTATGATGAGTTTAGATAGTGTTTTGAAAAGCAAAGCTAGAGGGTTCTGGCACTGCTTTGTTGTTTGCAAACTCTATCCTACAAAGTGGCCTCCTGTTTGAGTTGATATTTTGCAATTGGATTATTGTCAAGAAAAAAGGATTGTTTCTCTCCATTCTCCCTACATTCATGTGCTCCTTGGTCTAATTTCAAATCCTCATGATCTGATTTTCTATTTTTTCAAAATCAAAAGCAAATGCAATTTGCTTTGTTTTCACACCTGCATTTTCAAAACTTATCAAGGAGGTCAAGTTTGACCCTCAATATTTTTTGAAGAATGATGATTCAGGGAAGGAACTCTTGCACACATACTCAATGTACCCAAATGACCTAGTGTGTCCAGTGGTAGTTCCCCAGGAGATGGTTTGGTATTTTTTCAAAGTAGCAACTTGGCGAGCTTTAATTGGTTTTGAATAGGAATAGTTGCATAAAAGTCTGAGTAAGCCACTTTGTCAATTAATATCTTGTACCTCAAAATACGTTTTCTCAAGTTGTTTGTTGAACTAAATTCTTGGGTAAAATTTCTACATGGCTACTCAGTTTCAGGGTCTCAAGATAAGTTCTGATGGGTTATTTAATTGTTTTCTGATCACAACATGGCCAAAATTGGTGTTTCAAGAGGTTTCAAATTTTGCAAATCTAAGGACAACCCATTTCCTTTTTTGGTTTGAAACATCTACAGATCTGTTTTCATAAAAAATAGAGGTCATTTTATATTTTATTTTAATGTATTTCGGGTATGGTGAACACGTCTTGAGGGTCGGTTTACAAAGGAGGTACTTGAAATTTAAGGGCTAGGAAAAATTTGACGAAATGAGTTTGATGTAAATAATTGATAATGTCCCCATGGAAATTTTTGTGGCTCCAGATGTCCTAGTTTTCCCATAGTGAATTTTCTCCAAATGCCTCGCAAGCGTAATTAGAAGTCACAATTTTTCTATTGTTTCTAATGTTCATATTTAAAATATTTTGAATATTTTAAATATTTAACAAATACAAAGGGGAATTTAGGGTAAACATAAAATGTATCTTCAAATGTTTTGGAGGACAAGCAAGTTTAATTCTTGCTTCTAATTGGCTCAAATACGACTTTCACAAACTCATTGCCCATTGTTGATTTGATTTTCCTTTTTCATTCTATTTCTGCATAATTTTGATGGGAGGAAAGATCATTGAAATTGTATAGGTCTCCAACTTCAATTGCATGGATGTGCTCCTAAAAAGCTCAAACAAGCAATGAGTGAATGCATACACCAAAGAAATTGAAGAATGTGAGAAGTTGCAATAAACATAGGAGGTTTCAAATCAATGCCGACAGATGAAAGAGTAGTGTCGACCAATCCCCGCTTGCCCGAAAGAATGAAGATGACATCAAGGGAAGAGCTATGGGTGCACGAGAAAGGAAATATTTTATCTAGTTGTTGTGACATCCCTACTAGCCCATTAAAATAAAATATTGTTTTCATAAATGCTACGGGCACACGGGGAAGTGAAGTATGGAGCTCCATTTTAAAGTTTTAATTTTATATTGTCTGAGATCATGAGAAATATTTTACTGCAATCATCAAGTGAAATGGGGGCACCGGGATTGGTTTCACCAAAGCAAATATTTTAAGTTTTCAAAATATTTCATTTTGCAACTTGAAATCTCCCCGCCAGCCTGAATGAGATTTTAGTGTCATGTGAAAATGGAATGGGTGTGCAGGTGGATAGAAAAAATGGTGGGCCCAAATAAAGATTTTAAGTTTTTATTAGAAACTTTTAAAATATTTCTCAAGGCTGTGACTGAAGTATTTTCACTTAAATGGAAAATATTTAATCTTGAGTGAAATATAAAGCGCGGGGGAAAATGTTTTAATAAAATACTTCCATCACTGGGTAAAACAAAAGGTAAAAAAATTTTGTTGCTAGGTATTAAATTTTAAATATTGGATGAAAGTAAAAGGAACAGGTGATATTTTTGTAAAGTGAATAATATTCACTGTATAAGATGTCTTTCTTTGTTGGAGATGATTTTTTTCACAAAGAACCAGTTTTCACACACTAGGTTAAAAATGAACAAGGAGGTAAAATATTTTTGCAATACAAAGGTATTTTTCAATAGAAGAATAAAGAGGAATGATGACTCTCTAGAGAAGGGAATATTTTTCTATTAAAGAGCAACAAATGCAAGAAGCATGGATCAAAGTATAGATTAGGGCTTTCTCTTCAAGTGGTAGGTAGTTATTCATCAACGATCCTGAGTTTGCCAAGTGTCTTCTTCTAATGTGCATTTAGGGTTTCTTTCTCCTTAAGTGCAAAATTTTTGATTCATTGTAAAGAGTTAGTTGTTTTGTAATTAGTCATGGAGAATACTCTTGTAGGAATACAAAACATTTCAAGGTTTTGTTTTAGGTTGGAGTTTGTCAATACATTTGTAGTTTTGATAGCAATATCAACAAATTAATGCAGAATGGCTAAAATTCAGAACTATTTTCTCTCCTATGTATTGGTTTTATGAGCTATGAATAACATAATCAAGAGTTGTTTTATTTGTCTCCATTGAATTCTAGTGGGTGTTTAGTTTTGTTCATGCTCATTGATTCAAGGAATTGATGTAAATGCTTGAGTGAAGCTATTGATTTTTGTTAGGCTGAGTGTTAGGATTCTGATAAGTTATGGTTGAGAATAAAATGTTAATTTACTGTAATGCAGTAATGTCAAAGCTTAGATGATGTTGTGTGTTAAAATGTTATCAGGTTGTATAGGTGTTGAAGTTGACTATGTTCCAAGGATGAGGAATTGATCTAAGTCTGCTATTCATGTTACATTTAGTGAATTAATTCAGTAGCAAATCACAAATCTAAATCATTTTACTTATCAATCTCAATTTTTTTGTGTGTGGAATTTAATGCTACATCTCTCATGTTTGAATTAAACACTTCCCTGAAGGTCAACCAAACTTTTAGGGTACTTTTTCTCTTAAAAAATTAGAGGAGAAACGTCTGTTTATAGTGTATTTGATAATTTGGTACACAAGAGTATCTATAAGAATATTGTTCAGATTACCCTCCCTGGTTTAACAGAGCCATAAGTGTAAGAGATTTTAGTCTTTGACTGAATATTGTTCATTGGAAAAATCCATCTTTGAGTTTGAATATTAGAAAGTGGCTATTCTATAGGACTCATTGCATTTGCTAATTTGGGAACCAACATGAGGCACCTTCTAGCTCTTTAACGATTGCTTACATTTCACCAACTCTCCAAGATGTCCAAATCACCTTATAAGATCTTCTTTCTACCTTTGTAAGTTGATAAACTTATTTTTTAGTTCTGTGATGGTAGTCCAAGAGGCATAGTCTATATCTTGAGTAGGGTCATAATCTCTAGAGGAATTAGATATTTGTGTCTCTATGGAGCCCAATAGGTCCTTAATGTTGTGAGTGGCATTCGACAACCTTAAGCAATACAAGAACAATATCTTGGCCTCATCTTCACATTCATATACAACTTCAAGACATTCCATCACCTTGATGTGTGCAGTTCCACATCTGTCTTATAACTCAAGTAATTTTCTTTTAGCAAACCTTGACTCGACTTATTTTTTAGTCCACTCCTTCAAATTGGAGGTATATTCCCTAACTGAATCAACCAAAAAATTTAAATTCTCAATATGAGTCAAAGAGTAATTGACAGTGGCACCGGGGGTGACATCCTGTATAGAGTTGATGGCTTAATTAATCAACTTTATTCCCTTCTGATGAGTTTCTTAGATTACTTTTCTTCCAACGACACGTAAGACATCTCCAAGCTTTAATCTTCGAGTTGGTGAGATCCATTCAAGATTCAATCTACCTTGGTACATCAAGAGTTGTAACAACTATCGTGGTATAGCTAGTTGAATACTTATTTGTTTTGTTAGAAGATCCTTGAGAGTGTTATGAGAGAATTCTTCTTCATTTCTTTCAACTTGAGTTTCTTCTTTATTCTCTTCTTTCTTTTCTTCTTCTTCTTCTTCTTTTTTGGAGGGATTTTCCTTCTTCTTGTCCTTGCCTTCATCCTTCTTCTACTCATCACCTTTCTTATTGTTCTCTTCACTTTCTCTTTTTCCTACTTCTCTATTTTTATATTTTTCATTATTGTCTCCACTCTATTTTCTAGAATTTTTCATCATTCTTTTCCTTGCTCTTGCTATGTATTCTAACTCCCATTGTTTTTGATAGAGGAAAAAATGGGTTTTATAGGGGCCCAAAACCACAAAGTTTATAGACAATAAAAAATATTAAATGTTAAAGTATGCAAAACAAGAAGGCTGTAAAACATAAAGAGCCAAGAAAGTACAACCCCCAACCCAAGGCCAGCAAGGGCCAACAAAAAACCTACAACAAAAAAAACCCACAACTAACCTAAGGAATTTAAAGTATCAACAACCTCAGCTTTAAGGTTGTACATATCCTGGGTACACTTTTTCAAAGCCTATATCTTCTAGGGCATAGAATCCGCATTCCTCTTCAACTAAGCTCTCATCCTCTTCGAAATTCCAGTGTCCTCTATCTTGTTTTTGTCCTTATCAACTTCCAAGTCCATGATCAAAGATCCCTGTTGGGTATTTTCTAGTTTCTCAGCCATAGCACTAATGATAATTGCATTTTGTTTAACAAATATGTGGTTGTGCTCCGTAATAGTTCTCATGGTGTCTTTTATTTTACCAATTTTTTCCTCCAAGAACTTGACCTTACCTTCATTATCCTCAACCACCGAGCTCATTTTATCCTCATTCCTCACACCCTCAATAGTATTTAGGGAAGTGTCTTTAACTTCCAAATCCTCCAGCTTACTAGTGAGAGTCCTATTTTTAAGGCTAAGATCCTTAATTTCATGGAAGGCCCACTTCATAATCCTGAAGTAATATGCAACTCCATTTCTAGCAATGGAAAGGATATCACCAAGAAACTCACAGTCCTACTTAAAGTAATAGTCTTCAGGGTTAAGGTCTCTTGGGAATCTAGGTCTATTTTCTCTATCCATGGTAGGGTAGGATGAATAGGAATCCTTACTGACTTCTATGACTTCAATTTTTTCCTCCGAGGTATCCTCAGAATAAGAGACCAATTTATTAATAAGGGAACCCACTGGTACATTTTGACCCATTTTTCGACGAATGCCTAGCCAAAATTTTGACAAAATAATACCGACGAACAGCTATCAAAATTTCAATGATCGGTCATCGAAAAATGGGTCAAAATGTACCAGTGACCATTTTGAATAGACTTATCTTTTAGAACAAAACCACTGGGGTTTTTCATAGGGCAATCTTTCTTAGGCAAGGGTTTACTCTGAAGGGTTTTCTTACCAAATTTGAAAGGGGAGGGGGGGTCATCTTCATTCTACTCATGGTCCAGATTATCTTTTTCCTTAGAAACACTATTTTTAGTATCATAATCATCAGAGGCCAAAGCCGTAATAGGGTTGGATAAGTCTGACATGTTTTGAAAATGTTCATAAATTAGCCGAATAAGGCCAGTATGCAAAATTGGGTTCTTCCTAGGACTCTTCTTATGATCTTCCAAGTTGTTACTCAAGGAACAATATAGATATTGAGGGAAGGCAACCCTTCCCTTGTGATGAAAGTAATTGAGAAGGGAAAAGTGATAGCCATAGAATCTAGTGAATCTATCATCCAGAGTAATATATTCCATGATAATTCTAAGCACCTTTCTCTATAATGCCTTAATCAAATTAGCCTCAAAGTAGTTGTTGGAAACTTTTATCAGCTCTATCTTCTCCTTATCTTTCTTGGGGAATCTAATAATAGCCTCATTAGAGAGTTTTCTATTGCGAAAGAATTTCATCCCCTCTGTTGGCATGCCAGTGACCTCCCCAATGAGGTTCTCATCCACCTTGACCTTCCTCTTGAAGAGAATTATTTCACCATTCTTCTAGTGTTTCCCAAAATACTAAGTGGCCTTACGATCAAGACCATGAAGCTTTTCAATGAATGGGAGAAGCCCTCCACATACGACTTGCCTCCACACCTTCGTATTTCTCTTATGCATCTCATAGCTCGTCGACTCCACCCTCTTCCTATTTCCCCCAATAATCACATTCACCTCCCTGATTTTGCTACTAGAGAAAATTTCCTAAAACAAAATGCTGCAACCAAACCAAAGCACCCACAAAACATGACACTTCTTACTACCAGTAGAGATAATAAATGCGACCCCATCAAATCTAATGATGTTGATGTACTTGACCTTATTCTCCTTCATCATCGAAAAAAGTTGTTGCTTTCCCATGCATGATATCATATTCGATTAAGGCCCTTACATCAACACCCAAACCATTAAGGTTCTACCATGTAATCAATCCCTTCTATTTAAACCCCTCATTAGCAAAAAAATCCGTGACACTATTAGCTTCCCTAAAGGCATGAGTTATTTTAACTTTATCAAATTTAGCTGAAAGGGACTTAGCATCTTCGAACCAAATCTTAATGGTCCAAGAAGGAGGAGACTTACCTAAGATGCAATCAATAATGTTTTTAGAGTCCCCTTCTAACCATAAATTTTTAAAATTCAGACTATGAGCAAGGTCAATAATGTGAAAGGCTCCAATGGTTTTAGCTACGTGGTTTGACTAAGATCCAAGGGAAATAGCCACCACCGCTACAAAATTACCATTAGAGTCCTTAATCACACCCCCACTTCCAACCAAGCCTAGGTTTCCCTTAGCCGCACCATCAAAGTTGGCTTTAATCCAACCTCTAGGTGGATGACTCAAGCACACTCCTTCCCGGTCTTTTTGAGTTGGTTTGGAAGCCATTGACACATTAATTTTAATATTCAAATCCTTAGCTATCTTTAAGTTATAGGGAGAGAAAACCACAACCTCCATCTTATTCTCTTGATGAGGGATGATATTAAAAATTTTCACAATTAGCCTGAATATTTTTTCAAACACATTATTCTTTGAAGTTTCATTATCCCTAAAAAATATGTTATTTTGTTCCTTCCACACACCCCAAGCTATATAAGGCAAAGTGAAAGCCCATAATATTTGAATATAAGGATTCATAGAAGGGGCATTACACTGAGTAAAAAATTCTTCAATGGAATATGGAAACACCCATGAGAGATTCCAAAGAGCCAAAAATTTACCACATTTAGCAGCCAAAAATAGACGGTGGAGAAACAACTGGTTTGTAGATTCTGTCTCATTCTTGTAGAGATAGCATCGATTAGGGATATGGAAACCACACTTGCAAAGATTGTCAACCGTAAGAACTTTATTCAAAAGAAGGATCCAAAAAAAATATTCACTTTAGGAGTCAGATGATTTATCCAAGCTCTAGCCTGAAAGGGAGAAGGGGCTAGAGAGACGGACAACAAAGGGATAGCCAAAGACAATAAGTATTTTCGCGAAGGGTTAGCAGTCCAGACTAAAAGGTCATCCTGTTGACTCAAACCCATCCTAGCAGCCATCAACTAGGAATGAATTGAACCTAGCTCCAGGCTAAGTTGGCTCAGGTCCACCCATCCCTCATCATGCCGATAATCCTTTACTTGGGTTCCAAAAGTCATTTTTCAAATGTTAGCCCATTTGATAAACCTTTCATTATTAATTAGGGGCTCCTTTAGTAACCATCTATCCTCCTAGAACCTATCTTGATTTCCACTTATTATACTTTATCCAACACCTAAGTCCACAATCTTTCTCCCTATTATCATATCATTCCAGGAAGTTGATCCATGGGGCAGAGAAGGAGAATCCAAAAAATCCTTAAGAGAACCACAATTAGCCATATATTTACTTTTTAAAATGTCTTTCAATTCCCCATTGGATGAAAAAAACCTCCAGATTTGCTTAGCAACAAACATCTTTCTTAGACCCAAGCCTCCCAACTTTTTTGGCCTACAGACAACATCCCATCCTATAAGAGGAATTCTCTTTCTTTCCTCAACACGCGACTAAAGAAATATTTTTTGGATTTTTTGAATAGCATCCACAAATTTAGCAGGGATTTTAAAAAGACTTAAGGCATAAATCGGAAGGTTTTGAAGAGAGACTTTGAGGAGCTAGATTTTACCAGCTTGACTAAGAAGAGCTCCTTTCCATCACGTGAGCCTTTTTTTTAACCTATCAACCAACGAACTCCAAAAGGAATCAAGAAGCTTAAGGCATAAGGGAAAGCCAAGATAAATTGAAGGTAAAGATTCCACTCTGCAACCAAGGATTTTAGTTATCTTGACTTGTCTGTGTTTGGATTCTAACTCCCATTGTTACTACCAATAGTAGTGTCAGTTTCTTTTGAAGGAGCATTTGTATCATCAACCATATTCCTTAAAGCATAAAAATATGGAATTTCATCCATAGTATGATCATTCACTTCTTCTACATCTTTAGAAACATGAAAATTAGTAGTTGGAGGAATATTTTCCTCTACATTAGTAACATTTTCTTTGTCAAGGTCCTTGTCTTGAACTATTATAGATGATGAACTATCCTTTTCTCTACCCATTAGAATGGTGACCCTTTGATTCACTTTGAATTTCTTTGTATACACTTCAACCAATGTGGATTTTTCATTTTTGGATAAAGACGATCCAATCTCTTCTTTAGCATCAACTTTCATCTTATTGTTTTCTTCGATTGCATCTTTCCTTCCCTCCATTAAGACTTCTCATACCACACTTGGGACCTTCTTCATAATTTTATTCATTGTTCAAGTATGAAGGTGTTATAATTGATGTCAATAGGAAGTCTACTAACTAGTGTTGTCATTGATGTCAACTATGTTATGAAAATGTTAGGGATATTGAGAAAATGGTGAAAAAGAGAAAAACAGGTTGATGTAGCTTCTGCATGTATAGTTGAGACCTTGAGGAAGTTTCGTGAGTACATGGAGCTATATTTTTTTTGTAGAGTCTAAAGATGAGTTGGAATCAAATAATGAGTTGAGATGATGTCTATGGTACTTGGTTTCCGAGTGCTTTTGAGAAAATTTGATAAACAGAGTAAACAATGTTTTACAAGTGTTCATAGTGTGATTTGGTATTGTGCTCCACATTTATTCTATGTTGATGATATGCCTATGCAGATCTTAGAGGTTATTAAAGGTTTTCAGAGGATGGCATATTCAAAATTTTGGTTTTTGGATCATTGTATGGTGCGAGATATTTTCACCAACATGTGAACTAGTCTTTGAATGATGTTTTCTATGGTCTAGGAGAAATGTATTTTCTCCATATTTATCTATTGATTGGCTTCAAGTTGTGCAGAATTAGGAAGTTGCTAGTAATTTGTATATTGTTCTATATTCAATTTTTTGCTTCATTTGGTGCAGTACAAAGTAAGTTTCATTTATTAGTATGCAGATAAGGGTTACTAGTTGTTATGAGTTGAAGTGTTTTAATGATATGAGATTGGATGAAGTGCTTGATGAATCTTAAGTAGCTCGTGAATTATTATAGATCATGTTCAAGTGAATTATTTTGTCTAGATATTTTAGATTGATTTTTTAAAGTGTGTACTTAATGTTTGCGGTGTTTTTCATAGGTATTGGCCAAACTTGTGTTTGAAACTACATGCAAGCTTATGAAAGTGTGTTGAAGTGTTTTTGGATCTATTTGAGTCCTAATTAAGGGTTTATTTAGGTCACCTTAATTCCTATCCACTGCGGGAATGTTTAGGTGCCAACCTATTTTGAATTTGTATGTATATAACAACTAGTTGTTGACATTAGAGAAGGTTCTTGAGGTTGAGGTTGATATAAATATGTATTATGTTGTTGAGAGTGAGGTAGGAAAGAATTAAGAATCAAGATAGATGTGAGATTGATGCGAGTGTTGTGTGTGATGTGAATTTGAGCAAAGTAGTGAGAATGTTAGTGTTAGGGTTCCTAAAGGCAGCGAGTTGAAGGCATCTGAAATCATACATGCAAGACTACAAAAACTTGTGTGAGCAATTGCGGTGGATTCCTTGTTGCATTGAGAAGTGTTCTTTGTGTAACATTCTTCTTCCATATTCTTTTATTTCCTTTTTGTGGTAGTGAGCCCTAGATATGATCCTTTTTGGACAGTGTGTCCTATTTTGCAAGTGAGCCCTTGTACCAGTTTTTCTATTACTTATATTATGAGCTAATCCTCACTATGGTTTTTTCGTTATTGGGTTTTTCATATAAATTAGGTGTTCTCTTGTGTATGGTGTTTTGATTTCAATTTCTATTATATGCATTTCATATTTAATCATACTAATAGAATAAGGGTATAATGAATGCATTTGGATCTGATTACTATTTGAAGCATAGAAAAAAATGGTTTACCAAAATGAATCAACAAGATGATGAACCGCAATTTTCACTTGTTATTTCATTAACTTATGAATAGATGAATATCAAAAAACAAATGGTCTAACTAATATAACAATAAAAGGTAGGTTTTAAGATGGTAAAATGTTGTGTACCTATTGCAAAAAGTGCATTTATGGGCCTCACTGAGGACTCATTCACCTAGTGGTGAATGGGTCCCTGATAGGGTTCCCAAAAATAAATTTCTAGGTTTTGTTCTTCAATGTTTGCACCCTTTGATCCTAGGTGTTTAGCTATTGAAAGTCAGAAATAAATTTTGTAGAAGACTTTCTATGATCTTGCAAGAAAGATGACAACTTTGATAACTTTGCAAGTTTGGCAACTTTTGCAACTTTTTCTCTCCACTTGATATTCAACCTAAAACGTTCAATCACACATTAAAGGAGAAGAAAAATGTTATTTTGTTAGGGAATAGGTGTTTACCTTGGTCAAACCCTATTTTGGTAATTAATCCTTGAAAAGAAATAACACATAAAAGGAGAGATGAATGAACAAAGCAATGTATATACTCACTAATCCTCAATTGAACCTTGGATTGCAAATATGAAACTTAGCATGAAATGGCCTCAACTAGTGTAGATATTGATCATGAACTCTATTATGGAACAATTCTCTAATTGGATATTCAATGCTAAATCATCACATTAGCTCAACAACATGCATGACTTTGACATGATAATTGAACCTTTGATTGTTGCAATAAACTTTAACAATCAACCCTTGAATGCCTTCTTTAATTCTCTTGATCACATAAACTTGCTATTAGGATCCTTCCACAAAAAATTCTTAGATGAAACTAGGTGAGATAGCCTTATTTATATATAACTTAAGATTAAATCCTAAAAATCAAATAACACAAGCCGACATCAGATCTAGGATTTGAAATAATTAAAATACTGCAAAGAACATATCCCAAAGGGTGGTCTTAGGGTCAGGTGAGGACCTATTCACCATGTGGTGAATGCGTCCTAGCATAATTAACTAGCTTCTAACATAGTTTAGGGATTATGAAATAATATATAAAAAGGGGGTCCTATGACCTAGTGAGAACCCATTCACTAGGTCGAGAATGGGTCCTAAGTGACTAGCCTAAGACATATTCCTCATAAAATAAAGTGTTGTGTAATATTATTTAAGAGTGTTGGGTTTTATCCCTCAGAATCTATAATTAATTAGGCTTGGATTTGAATTTAAGGGGCCAATTAAACTCAATTAGCCTCAATTAATTAAAAATTCCCTAGATTAGTGTGAAAGTATAAAGATGCACTTTATAACACCCTAAATAAGACACAATTAAGTCCATTTTATCAAGAGGGATCCTAATCTTAATGTGAATGTGTAAAACACATTACAATGCTAAATCAAGGAAACATTAATCTCACTTTAATTATTAATTATTCATTTCCAAACTAAGGAAAAAGGTATATGGGTATGTGTAGAATCATCATGAAAAAAATAGGCCCTTAAGTGGCAATGAAAATTCAAGAAAATCAAAGTTAGACAACTTGACGTAAAAAATTGAATAAGTTATCTATGTTATTTCAAAAATAAGTAAGAATAGAATTTGTATCAAATTGAATGTAGTTTCTAAACTACTAGGTTTATTTTTTAAATAATCTATTTGGTGAATTGAAATTTCAATGTAGTAGTACTTAAATTTTAGGGAAAAAATAAGAAGTAGGTGTCTATTTGACCACCCTAACCACAATAAAATGATAATATATTTTTATAATATTTTAGAAATAAGTAGAAGACTCATGTCCCAATGTGATGCATATTTTTATTTATTTATTTTCCAAGTAAATAATTAATTATGAATTTTTTTATTACAACTTTTATAAAATATAAAAAACTTGTATGGCTGACCACCCTAACTTGGTCAAAAGTTAATGAAATTATTTTTTTTTCTTTTTAATCCTACATTATGCAAAGAATAAAATGTGATGCATGTTTTAGATTCAAAAAATGTGATACCGTTTTAAAGCTATAGATGTTTTTCAATCAGCCTATCAATTAGGACTTTAGTCGTAATTCAAATAGAAAATGAATAATAATTATTTATTAAATTCAAAGTAAAGCATAATTTATATTGGTGGAAAGATGAGAATCTCCTTTAAAAACCCTTTTTGTTTCATCAATTTTGGGTTAAAAAAATTTCGTCAGCCACATACCCATCATATCGCCACTTTTTGGCCCATCATGATCCTGCACATACCATACCTTTTCTGTCACTACATTTTGTCCCCACTTTATTGAGAGTATGACCTGATGTTGGAGTCACACTAAAGTAGAAATTCAAGATGCTTATGTATGCAACAATAAAAAAGATCACAACCATACACTATCAAAGACCAAGAAGAGAAGGTATATGGATCAAGCTTCAAGTGTCCAACACGATGTGGAAAATGAATCAACTATTTTTCCAAGAGAAGATGAAGGATCAAGCCTCAATTGTCCAATGCAATGTGGAACACATCTCAGCTATTTGTCCAAGAGATGTTCACAAGCAAAACTCCATGTCCACTATGCAAACGATACATGCACTCACTCCAAGGTAGTGGAACCTCAAGTTGTCCACCAAGTTTGTATCCCAAAAGGGTAGCAAATGAGAGAATCATATTAGGATCTCGTACCATATCAAACCTATCCTCCTAAAAACTTCAATAAGGCACCAAAATGATAAATACTTATGAACATTATGTTTATAGGTTTTTGTTCAAGGCGATTTTGTTTCATTTGTGCAAGGTATTCTTCTTAGGGATCATCATGCCTAATGTCTCCAAGAGAGGACAAGTCAAGAGTAACAAATTGCCACTTAGGGGATGCCTCACATCACATCAAGCTGCTAAGATAAAGTCATATGCTTAGAAATATCACACTCTTGGAGGACATCAAACCCAATGACACCACCAAGAAAAGGGCACATCACAAGAAAGAGAAAACTACACCATGAAATATACAAAATGTCGAAAGATATGATCGATGTATGCCACCACTTTAAAGTATTTTATAACACCATTGTTATGAGCAATTGCTTTAAAGTAGCCAATATTTTCTCCTCGGACATGAGAGCTTTCCTTAGAAAACCCTATTCCAACTCATATGTTTTCGAAATAAAGCTACATCATGAAAAAGAAGGGAGGGTTTTCCCCTAGAAGTACATAAGGGATCTATGGATTTAGGATCAATATGCCTTCGCTACAATGTTGTTACAGAGCTCAGACATGCCATCATTCCCCAAATACTCATAGAAATAGAAGAATGACACATAGAGAATGGAAAAAAAAAGAAAAATCCTTTTAGGTCAACGTGGAAGATATCTAAATGTCTCGATGCCTTGTGTCATCCCCAAAAGGAAAACACAAGACAATTAAAAGAGGAAAATTCTAATGACATAGAGAAGAATGCAGATACATATAGAGGAATGCATAAAGAGAGAGTGATGCATCAAATGAAGTAGCATGGGGGATCACATTACACACATGCAATCACATAAAGAAAACAAAAATGAAAAGACAAAAAAATTCTAGTAGGATACATGCAAGTCAACCTATAGCAGGTCATCCGCATCCCCACCTTGGTCGATATAAATGGAAGGAGGATAACTAGCCAAAGGGAAAACACCAAGTTCCAAAACTAGGACAAGGCTAACTGACCCCTTACCCCCACTAAGTGTAGGAAAAGGATGAGATGAGATAGGTGAGGATATGTTGCTCCTTACAATAAGGAAATTATTTGCAATGAATGTAAAACATGCCATAGTGAGTATGTAGTGATCCTACCACTATTACATGGCAAGGAGAAACAACTATTGTTATTGATTATGATGAGTAAAAAAGTATCAACTTGATGCATATCTAATTAGATATCTATCAGTTTAGGATGCACCAAAGTCAAAGTTGTGTTGGAAGAATCTTTCGTAAGAGTGTTGACATTGAGTGAAGGCTTGTTTGTTCCTTTCGAGGGACCATAACCAAGACCATTAGTTATTTCTTGCATGTTATCACCACATCATTTTCCACTATACCCAAGTTGTTCCATAAGTTCATAACTTCTTTCATAAAGATTTTTTATTTCTTTCAGATTTGATTGTTGTTCATAATCAACTTCATCAGATTTTTTCATGTATGTTGTATTTTATTCTAAAGTGGTTGAAATGGATTCTTTTGAAATTTTTATTGACATTAGTCCTTTTTCTTTTCCCTTTTTAGACTCTTTTTTTACGATCTTTTATTCTCCCATGAATGTAGGAATGAAATCAAAGGTTTCTTAGGTATATTCCAATTACTTTGTGACTTCTTCAACATGATTTTCTTTTTCTTTTCCATACAAGAAATAAGGGATACTAATGCATAACCTCAGTAATATCTTCATCACTATTTTTTGAAAGACATGTGTTGATGTTGTCATTTTCTTTCACAATGAGATCTTCCCTAGTAGGAGAGTTTTTAGGAGAGTTAAAAACTAGATGTTCATGACATTTAATGTTTGTTTCTTCTAAAATTATTTCATCACAAGTAAGAGAGTTATAAATGGTTGGATTTTCTTTCTTATTAATGATGAATTTTCTGTTCAATAATGTTTTTCCTAGAGGGAAGAGAGATAAATAGTACTTTGATAACTCTCATCGATTGAATTTCTATCAAAATATCTTCTTTCCACAGAAGAAATATGATCACCCATACCACTATTTTTCTCAAAGTTCTCAATCTCTGTGCACAATTTTTCCCCTAGTAGGAGATCCTAAGAGAGGAAACAATAGGTTCATCACATTCCATGGTTAGATTTCAGAAACTTCACACCAATGGGAGGCATCAAGAGAAGAATAACTATGATTTTCATGATTGCAAATGATTGGATCCTTCCATTCAAGTATATCTTTCCAAATGGTAGCAGCATTAGGAAAGAGGGAAAAAAGATTCTCATGACTCTCAATAAGTGTATCTTCTTTGCTTCTAGGAGAGATATTAGGGGAAGAAAAAAAATTATTGTCATGGTTATCTATAATTACATCCCAATGTCCTATAATGTCTTTCCAAGTAAGAGAGGTAGGATTGACATAGCTCTCAATCATTGAATATCTTAACACCAACATATCCTCTTCAAAAATGTTTTCATGATCGCTCATCATTTTATCCCTCTTCACTAAATCATTCTCACAAGTAGGGGAGGTGTTGGTAGATGAATGGAGACTAGGTACAAAAGTAAGGAATGTTTCAAAGTGATATTATCTTCTTTATTTCATAATATTCCCAAGGGGAGGAGGAGGACAAAAAGACTTTCATGATAGGTAAAACCCACAAAAATGGTTTACAATTCTAATGAGGAAGGAAAATTAAAAAATGTTCTATGATTTTTCTATTTTTCTTTTTAGGGTTCACATGAATTGGGGTGTTCAATGGACCCTAGTTCGAAAGCAAGCATAAAATGATGGACCCTTGTATTTTATGATGAAAACAATTCTACAAGAGGGGGTTTTTCTAACCTGGGTTCATTTGAACCTTGGTTCTGACCTCCAGGTCACTTAGGTTTCAAGCCTGAACCCCCCGTTTTCCCCCTCCTCCCCCTCCTCCACCAAATTTCTATAGAATTTTTCCCTTCGAAGCTCCAATTGAGGATGAAAATGGAGGAGACTTCATAGACCCAACTTGATCATGGTAGTCCTCAAAATGAGCTATCCATCAAATATAATTTTAATATGTTTTGGTTTTATTATGTATTTTTTTTAGTTTGATTAAATATAGATTTTTCATCAAAAAATAAGCTCTTTGATCTTCAAATGTGGAAAAATAGCAAATTATCAAAATAAAATTCTGAAAAATATGTTTAGGCTAGGTATTAATGTCCTTTATCCAGTAAAATAAAAAAATATTGAATTTTGATACATACAAAAAATGTTATGATGTATACAGTTCGCCTATGTCTAAATTGTAATTGGTTTGACTTTGAAACCCGATTAAGGAAAAAATATTCAATAAAACACTATGAAACCAAATGAACTAGTTAGATATCATATTTAAAAATCTAAATTCAAAAATATTAGAATTTATCCTTCATAGAAAAAAAGTTATGCTGTATACAGTGAGCATCATTCCTTAAAAATGGTGTTTACTGATAAAAACTAGTTTCTAAAGGAGATGGAAAAAGACATTCAATATGATTTCAAAAAATTTGAAAAAAATATATTTAGAATCTACAGACAAAATTTCACAAATTACTAACTTGCATCATCATTAAATTCCTCACGGTTTAGCTACTATAGGTGCTCGAAAGTGAAGATTTAGTTTGAAAAAATTAGTTCAATGTCCAGTTTGGCCAAAAATTGTAAACCAATATTGTGGGGTCACCTTGATACTCAATGATTGTATCTTCTTTAACCAAGACACCTATTTCACCAATAAGAGAGGTATCAGGAGAAGAACAATTATGGTTTTCATGATTATTTATGCTTGTATCCTTGTGTATCATATTATCCTCACAAATGGGAGAGATAATAGGATTTGAGATAGGAAAGGTAATATTAAGGATGTTCTCAATGGTTTGATTCTCTTTCTCTAAGATGTTCTCATAAATAGGAAAGATAGAGGAAAGATGACTAACATGTTTCTTGATGACCTCATTGTTGTACTCTAAATTTAACTCATAGGAGGGGATGTTGTACTTATGCAATCCATTATTAACCATGTCAAAACAAAATCTCTTAAAAGAAAACATGCTAACATGCAAAAGTAAGCTATCTAATTTATGTAATGCTTCAAAAGTGTACAAAAATCTCCTACAAATCTTGATATTTTCACTATTGAAATGAGTTTTGGAATGATTTAAAAATGACTACACCAAATGTATGTGTGTACAATGTTTTTCTAACCCTAAATAATGCAAAGGAAAGAAACACAAGACAACACCTCAAGATTAGCCTAGTTGAACTTGAACAAAACAAAGATGAAATAGAGATTTTTACCTTGCTCAAGATGATCTTTTGATTGTCCATTTGATGTTGATTTTTTGTGTGCTCCTTGATGGAACACCAAAAATGATGCAAACGATGAGGATGCACAGGATTCAAATGATGTAAGTAAGTATTTTGATGAGTATGAAATGATATGCTAGATGAGATTTCCAATGGTGCATGAGAGCTGAATGAAAATGCTTGAAAGTTGAGAGCTCAATTGTGAGAAAATGAATGAGAAATTATTTTAGGAGAAAATTCTAGAGAATTGGATGGCTAGGATTTAGCCAACATGGAAGATGAAGGGTTGTGGCTGAGACTCACAAGCCCTCATATTTCCATGTGGAGGTGAGGGGTGGAAAGAGGCATGATGTGGAGGTACGAAGGGATGTGGCACATGAGGAATTTTAGAATTCCTTAGTCATCATAGAAAAGAGAGAAGTTGTTGGAGTAATAAATTTGAATTTTTAATTCACATGATTGGGAGTATCTTGGGGATAAGAAAAGGTCCTCATAAAGTAGGTCCTTGACCCCATGTGGGAGATGTGACATCGCAATGATCCACATGGGAAGAGGGGAGCTTTTGAGGAATAAAAGTGAATTTTAAATTTACATGGGGAAGAGGGTCTTGGCCAAATGGAGAAATTAATGATGAAGGTTGACTTGGAAAAAATGCTATAAATGGAAAGAGGATTAGATTAAGGTTGTACAAAAAGGTGATTAAGAGGACTAATGACATATTAGAGGCAAGTTGTTGGAGGATGTGACATTGACCTTGATTAAAGGTGTGCACATCCTAATCATGGATTAATTAATCTAATCCAAATTAGAAGAGGATTATGGAGAATGTGACAAGGAGAGAGAAAAGAGGGAATTTAAAATTGATTTAAATTCAAATGGTCACATGACTAAATTAAATAAATTGATGTATTTATTTAATTTAGAGAGGAAAGGATGAAAGGTAAAGTATTTAATTATTAAATTAAATACTTTAGGAACCTTAGGAAAAATGAGAAATATTAATTAAATAAATTATTTAATTAATATCGATAGGGGATATGAAATAGATGAATAAAAGAGATGAATTTGACCATAAGGGAGTGGTCAAATTCAAATGTCTACATTTTTCCCCTCTTCGAAATATTGTTAGAATAATAGTGTTTTGAAGAAAAATAAAATATAGGTGACTCGATAGAAGAATGGACAAGAAAACGATGCCCCTGCATAGGAAAAGTTGTGTAGGATGCCTGATCATGGAAGAATGAAGATGGATTCCCTGGTGTCACAAGGGAAAAATTTTGACAGAGGAACAAAGGAAAATGGTAGGGTATGCCCCCTCGAGAGGGTAGATGGGGAATAAAAATGGGCCCTGGGTGACTTCTTGATATGAAGAAATGGAGGGTACCATTGGATAAAGCTCGAAAAACCATGAAGATTGGATTTTGAATTGAGTCAAATGGACACACGGTGTGCAAATGGAAGCCCATGGAAGATAGGGAATTAGTTAAGTTAAAAAGGGGTTAAATAATAGGTAAAAATACCCTTCACTTAAAAAGAATTTAAAAAAATAGGGGAAAGTTACTTATAATAATTTTTGAATTACTATCCCTCATTTGCACACATGGCAGTTGAGAGAGAGAGATAAGAGAAGGAAGGAGAAGAGGATGGCCAAGGATTTTGATGATTCGATTATCCACCAAGGGACGAGGTGCGACAGTACTACAATGAGCACATGGTACCACACCAAATTAGTTGCAAAACCCTCTTTATGATTTTAAGCATGATTTTTATTTTTTTATAGAATTTGAAAACATGGGTTTTGGGATTGGGGTAGGTTATCGTAATGGGTAGGTGACAATATTTTTATTTTGCCTAGTTTGGAGGTAGAATCACCTATTTAGAGGCGGTGGGAAAGGGAGGTGTATTCACCCATTTAATGGGAAGATTCACCTAAAAAATGAAAAAGAGGCCTAAAAAGGGTAGAAGGGTAATAGAAAAGGGTAGGAGGGTAATAGAAAAGTGCGTACTCGCCCTTGAACTGGGCAAATCCACCTAGAAATGGGGGTTTGGGCAGTAGAAGGGAGACTATTCGCCTGTGATTGGAGATGTGAATGCAACCGTTCGAGAGTGTGGGGATGCGTGAGAGAAATTTGGAGGTGTTGTAGGCGATGATCGCAATGATGAATGGGGAGGACCACGTTGCACTAGCACGAGTAGGTCTACTCCATATGCTAGATTATCTGAGTGTTAGGGTGTATCAAGCATTATTAAAAACTTTGATGGAGAGATGGGATTCAATGACATCTACATTTTGTCTCTTGGGGGGATGACCGTCACATTAGAGGACATATAGAGGATATTGTGGCTATTGATACCCTGGCACCTTGTGAGCTGGATGAGGTTAGAGGGGCAAGAGAAGGATCAGACCTTATGGGTCCTATTTGGATGAGAGGGATTACCCATGTAGGGGTTGGTATTGGATCTAGACAGGTGTTTGGGGTTGGGGGTACCTTTGTCACCCTTATACCTCTGTAAGTTGATTAGTGGGCTCCTGTTGCCAGACAGAAGTGGTTGATTCTGTAGTCTCAAGTTCATGGAGATTGTTAGACACATAGTGCATTAGGGAGACAGAGAGTTTGCATGGAAACCATGCATGTTGGCACAACTATACAGGGATATGCATGTAGTGTGCTATCGGGATGCAGTTAGTGTTACACATGTGATGGTAATATAGGTCTGGGCATGGGAACACATCAGTGTGGCTAGGCTAGGAGTTGTAGTGGGAGGGAAGTAGGATGAGAGAGAGGTAGTGGTGTGGTGGTATGGACAGGAGTCTGGATGGAGATTGAGTTATCCGCATAGGGGTGATCTAGATTATTTGAGGAGGCTAGATGATCTTTGGGAGGCTTAGATAGTATGGAGGCCATATATTAAATGGTGGTTCATAGGATGGAGGGATGATGAGGAGAGGCAGAGAGGATATTTTTTTGCTAGATGCTACTTGGTGGGGAGGGAGCCCTACGTAGTGGAGCTACACAGGCTAGACTGAGTGCAAAGATAGTTCA
>VDFB02338616.1:0-23105 GCA_007258455.2 Sequoia sempervirens | reverse complement strand
TAAATCTCATTTCGAACAATAGTGCTTCATGGCTCAGATAATGCTAGGTAGGAGAGGATTAGTGAAAATCACCCATGTCAAGATGTTTACCATAAGCAAGTGCAAAGTGTGCACCAAACTTTGTCAAGATCAAGATAATTTGGAAGATGGATGTAGATGGATGAAATGTATTCAATAAATGATTAATGGATGAATGGGTTTATTATGAATAAGGTGGATGTAATGTTGGACTTACTATGGATGAGATGAGATGTTTTCTCCTAAATTAGTGCATGTAGATGCTCAATTCTAAAAATGATGCCTATTTGCCAAGGTTTTCATCATGGTACTTGTCCAAAGCGCCGCTGTAGTAGTTTTCAATAGAGGATCATTTTTATCTTTACTATTTTCATGATTTTTTGAAAGATTTTAAACTCATGTTGAACCACTTGGTGGTGTTGATGTAGATGCTTCTATCATAATGTGTCATTGATATCCTACTTGAAGAAGCTTCTTTCCAAGATATGAGCATTTGAATACAACTTTTAAGATTCCTGATATGCTTTGTTGATACTAGAGTTAACTTTTTTTTTCTGCACACATCATGATAAGATGCCTTCTGAATCCTTATGATAAAGGGTGGATGCCAATATATGGTCAATGTAGGATTTGGATATCATGTGTGGAGGCGTGGATGGAGTGTTTTTAGGAATAAAATATAGATTGGTTGATAGTTTGGAATCTTTGACTCTCCAAACTTGGGAAGATGGGCAATGATGGGTGGATACAGAACTGTGCATGAAATTAGGACCAACTGCTTGATATACTTTGTGCGTTGCCTGAGAAGATTCCTTTTTCTTTTGTGGATGTCTTTGATGGATACTCTTCCTCACAGTTTCTTTGAATGATGGATTTTTATAGGGATAATCTTTGGTATCCATGTGTATTTGACTTGTTCATTATGTTCCTTAGATTCCTTTTCTTTGATGACGTTCTTTGTGATTTTATTCAAATATTTCTTTCGACACTGGGCCCAATTCATGGATGGGGCAATGGGTATATGAGGATTCATGACATGGCTAGTTGTAGTATTAGCATCGATTTTATCATAAGGATTCTTCATGCTCCCTATGTTGATGTTTTCCTAAGACATCTAGTTGCCCCCAGTATGGTGGTAGTAGAACCTTTGTTCTCTGATAAATGATCATTGCAGATGATGTTATTTCAATTTGTTGCTCTGTTGACTCTAGAATATCCAGTTTTGTTAGACATGTTTCTTTGACTGGATAATGTTGGATATCTTCATACATGATGTCCTCAGTTTGAATTTGGGATATATCTGATCTTGATGTTGAGAATTTAGTTTGACTATAGGAATGAATAACATGTTCTTCTTGTGTAATAATGTCAAGAGTAAAGGAATCATGTTTTGAATGAAGATCATCTATGTATCCATCCAAAGAAAGCATCCCATGGGTAGATGGAGGAGTATGTGCTATGTGGATGTGATCATCATTTGCGACATCTTGTATAGATAGGAGAGTGTAAATTAGATCATTTTAGTAGCTTAGAGACACAAATTCCTAATCTTGAATGATTTCAAAATTGATTTCGACATGCTTTGGATCAAGTTCTTGACATGGGTCAGTTTCAAAGGATGGATTCCTTACAAAGGGTTCTTAGATGTCTTCATTAGGCATGGGGAATGGCTCAATATCCTCTTGATCTTTGAGTGGACTTGCATCAAATGTTGAGTTGAGGATTCCTTCAGTATTTGTAACCATGATGTCAAAGGATGCCAATATTTCTTGGAAAGGATCATTGCTAGACTTTGGTGATAGATGTTGATCATGCTTTGGAATAAATTTTTGAGATATGTCCTCTAACTCATAAGGAAATGTAGAGACATTTTCAATATGATCATTGGTCAATGGATCATAGATTACATCAATGGGATCAAATAATTCTAATACTCCTTGAAGTAGATCACTAAAAAGTGGCTCTTGATTTATGGTGAGTTGATCATCAGATGGGGTAGAAACATCTTCAATGTGCTCATTAATGGAAAGATCTTGAACATTGTTTTCAACAATTGTGGAAGAGAGATTCTCAATGCTATAACTAGTCATTGAGTTGAATACAATCTAATGTTGTGTGTCCCTTTATTTTATGGAAATAACAAAGGTGATTTTCATTGTACCATGGCGGTTTCACTAAGGGCTCTTGATAATTTTCATAGGTGGGAATTGTGATAACTTTTTCCAGCACCAACTATTGCATGATTGATTTTATTTCTTTCCCAAGTGGTGTGTATTCTCGTTTGTTACCTTGTGAGACTTGTACTTTAAGTTGACCTTGTGATGATTGATTTTGGAGATGTGGTGACTGATCTTTGAGATGTGGTGATTGATCTTCAACATAAGTTAATTGGGTTTGTTGTTGATGTTTTTGATCCTGATATCCAACCTCTTGAGATTGGAGATATTGTTCTTAATAAGGTTGTGGACACAACTCAATGCTTTGATGACATGGTTCAACCAATGGAAGAATATATTGATTTTGGAGTGAAGGTGTCTCCTGGCTCAATAATTCAATTATTTTGGCAAGTTGAAGCAAGTTGATCTAGCCAAATTTGATTTTGATTTTGATTTTGACTCCCTTTTTGTTCAGGCAGATTTGGAATGTGTACTTGTGATGTTTGTATGGGATCATGGATAAATTGATTTTGGAAAATGTTCTAATTTGGAATGATGCTTAGATTTGGCATTATAGGTTGAAATTGAACATTGTTGTGGTTGGGAATCATATTGCCTTGATTTTGCATGGTGTTACCTTGACTTGGATTAATACATGCAGTCGCTAAGATCTTGTTTTGACTTTGAAAAAAAAAATTATGATTTACAAACATATCTATCCCAAAGTTTACTAAGTGTATTTGAAATTTTCATGTGTGGTATACTCACATTGGGCATGTATGGATTCGGTGGGATAATGTTGTTTTTTTGAAGACTCATGCATTGATTGTTTGATTGTTAGATTTGTAGGTTTGGAATTTGATTTAAATCTACCTTTGGGAAAGGTGTTCCAAAATTTAGATTGGGCATACTCATATTTGTTGTTCCATTGAGGTTTGTAAGAGGTAATGATCCCATGTATGGATTGTATAAATGTGAGTTTTGATAATCAATCGATATTGTAAGGCTTTGATAATTTGGTTGATTTAGACCACTTATGATGTATGCAGCAAGTTTATATTCCATGTTCTTCTTGCATTTTTGGCCTTGTTGACCTCTAAGGTGTTTAGGAACAAAGGATGAGATGAAGGATGAAAGGGGTGAATTATATGGGAGTTGAAATTTTAAGAACTTTGGATCAATGCTAGACTTTAGGACTTTTGGATTTTCTGATTTAGACTGGATTTGATTTTGATCCAGATTTTTGATTTGGATTTGATTTTGATTTTGATTTTGGATAATGAAATAATAAATCCCAAGATGTTGGATGTTATCTATGGGATAAATTTTTTCACAAGATGATAATTTCACTAAGTGTAGGGAGAAGGATGCATCTACAAACACTTAGCCAAACACGATGATTTTGATTTTGACTTGAAAGGATTTTCTGAAAGTCTAGTATGAGTGATTTTCCTAATGGTTCAAAAGTTGTTTGTGAGATGGGATTTGATTGGTGTTTGAGATGGATGAAGTGTTTGATTTGATCCTAAATGAACCTAAGAGGGACTCTATTTATAAAGACCAAGATAGTGAAGAACATGCTTTACCCTATGATTAGTTCCAACCAAAAGACCAATGTTTTGCTTGGAAGACCATAAGACAAAAGATATCAAGCACATGTGTGGAGCTCAACTGATTTTATCTTGATTAATGAATTGTTTTTACCACAAACACCCTCTTGATTTAGATTTTTAAAATACATGTCTAATGTCACAATTTCTTCCTATCCCACAAAGTGTATTATGTGGAAATCAAGGAAATCAAGGAAAAAGTTACATAATGTTAACTTTAGTAGGAGAAAATGGAGATATAAATTCAAATGCTTAGAAGACACTAAGGATACAAATCACAAGGGTAAGCAATATCATGTGAATTTGTTCAAGGATATTTGCTTCTCCTAAAGGGTTTGAGATTTGACGACCATGTTGAATGTTTGTTTTCCTAATGTGTACGATCAAGAAAAGTGTTTTGTCTCCAAGGACATGCACAACCCTATGAATATTTGAGACAATATTTGTTGAGTCCCCACTGGGAAAAGTCCAATTATGCCTACTTTCAACAAATGGTTAGATGCTTGACCACACAGGCCCCCCTTATAGTGCACTCGCTTCTCGGGTCAACCAAACATTAGTACCCATGAATCTCCCATGGAATACTTTCCATCTCTACTAAAAGTCATAAAAGTGTGGGGCAACTTCAGAATGACCATTCTTGTACCAACAAATAGATAAGGATTTTGGCCTTTCTAGACAAGGGGTTTTAATGCAAGCAGTTCATTTGTGGGGGATCATCCATGCGGTGAGAGACCATTGCTTCCCTTCTCGTTGGAAAAATCCATGTTATACTTTCCTTTCTTCGAGTAACCACACTTATATCCTAGGTGGAAGTCGCTTGGATTTAGTGTGTTCTTGGTTGGGTCATTCCCTTGGGTGATTACTTTTTCCCACAAGGCAGACCCTCTAAGATAAAAAAATAAGTGAGTAAATACATTTGTAGTTTGATCAATCTTCATTGAGAAACAAAGAGAGAACACATGTGATATATTCCACTCACACTCGCATGACTTGTTCAATTTTAGAATCAAATTTCAAGTGTGGAGGCAATCTTTTTGACAACATAATATCACAAAAAAGACTTTGATCTCTGAGATTCTGAGAGAGGACACCTTGATGATGATTTTTAGGAAGACATGACTGACATCTGGAATTAGGTTGTCCAACAGAGATTCTTGAGAACCACCACATCCCAGCAAGAATGAATCATTGATAGATAATAATTGATTTTGAAGTGAATCCCCCTCCTTGCACCAAGTCAATCAAGTAACAAAGAAATGAAGAAATCTGTGTTTACGACATTTAAGCACTTGAGGCACAAGATATTGAGTTTGTCAAAGAATGAAGAAATATTTAATAGCTTCAAAGAAATTAATACTCTTATTGATATAAGTTGTACAACAAAGAATTTGTTGTTTTTTAGAAAGATTTGACTAATTTGAAAAAGTGAATTATTCATGCCCTACACAATAAATTATTGACTTCTCACTTCTCCAATTTTTTTGACAAGCTGCAACACCACTGTCAAACAAAAAAATTATAATGTAAAGATCAACGTAGAGAGAGGTTAGTGCTAGACGAATGATGACCCTATGGCATATTAGATTTAGTGTATTTGGCACTGTGTGAAAGAATATTGAATTGACTGCTAGCGGCCTGTGTCAGTAGCATCGACCATATTTATCACAGTAAATTGTAGGTCTATTTCTAATGAATTTGATCACCAATGATTTAAATAAGATGACTTATCATAGTTGACTTAACAATAGTCATTGCACATGTCTACAACAAAGAGTACCATGACCTACATACATATGTACAAAGGAATCAAAGAATTGCCACTTAATGGATTCATGGATTTTATTTTTATCAGTGATGCCACACAAGAAGAAATGATGAAACCACGCATGTCATTCTAGGGATGTGGCATGCCCTAAATAGAGGCAGGAGAGATCATTTCAAGCAAGAAGAGAAAAAAAATGCCACCAGATGGGCTTGGATTTACAAGCAGGCCACCAGGGACTGGAAAGAGTATGCAGTGTAAGGAAAAATAGCAGAATAGGGGCGTCTGCGCCTAGCATAGAAATCTTGAAACATGGATGTTTATATCTAAAAATATGTGCAAATAGAGTATTCCCTCACCAACAAATAAAGAGAAAATTGTTGAGCAGAATATAATTTTTTTCTCTTTGCTAATGGTTTTAGGTTATGCACAAAATGGGGGAAAAATGTAGAATGCAGAAACATAGACAGTGTATGTGAATTGTTTGACAGAATGCATCAAAGAATGTGGTTTCATCAAATGCTATGACAGTCAGATATGCACCAAATGCATTAAAAAAAAAGAATTATAAACTTTCAACCAACTGTGATTGGTAGGTTTAAAGCCAATCTTTCGCTAGCAACCTCCCAGCCTGTGCACAAATGGAAGCTTTGGAAGAGGGAAATGATGTCCAACGAAAGCATGAAGGATAGAATAATTTTGTTAGATGTTGTAGTTAAAATTTCCTCTATTAACATGTATGTAGAATTGGAAGGATAGAAAAGGCATGCTGCAAATTATATGACAGATTTTCCTTAAAGAATGTGGCCTCATGGAAAGCAATGATAGCGGGATATGCATAGAATGGATTTGTTTGAAAAGGCTTAGAAATACTCAAGAAAATGCAATTGACAGGTGTATTGCCAAATTCCACAAACTTTTCAAGCATCCTCCCTGCCTGTAATAAAATGGGGATTTTGGAATAAGGTATAATACATCCATCAAAAAATAGTAGATGGTGGACTTTTGTCTAATATCATCTTTGGAAATTCTCTGGTAGAAATGTATGCAAAATGTAGAGCATAGACAAGCACAAAAATTGGTATTCAAAACATAAATCACTTGAAAGATTTAGCTTTCAATATAATGACTCCCTTACTTGAAAAAAAAAATTTAAAAATCAAATTTGTACTTGTTCTCTACTCTGATCAAGCGTTGTTGTATTCAAAGAAAAAACCCACATCTACAGAATACATCAACCCTTGGCTATGATGGCTATTATCTCATCATTAGGTATCTAAAACCCCATATTTCAGAGCATTCAAAACCCATAGTTCAAAGCCATTTTTTTTAAAACTTTGTATTTGTTAGAAATCAGAATAAGATTAATAAGATGAAATGGAGGCCCTCCTAGTGCCATTTTGTGGATGCTAAAATCTGCAAATACTCAAAACAAATGACTATGAACATTATCAGTCAAACTTAAATTCAATAAATCAAACATCCCTATGAAATATTGGATCATGCTACCTATGCAAACAAAGAAGTAAGATATCGAATATATTAGTGAAAGCATAAGAAAGAAATAATCAAACTCTATCCCATAGTGGATTGGTGCTAGTTTGATGTGGAAAGTATCCCTTTCCGAACCCTTGATAAGCTCTTGGATGATGGATGCGGATTCAAATAACTGAGATTGTGGAAAAGATTGTGTAGGATTAATACAATAGAGGAGGCGTTCATTTATAATCAAGAAGGATAGAAGAATACAAAACATGGCGGATGTGGGACAAAACATGAGCTAATGACAAGATGCCACTTGTCAACATGTCAATAGAGGAAGGTTGTGCACATTTTGGTCATTGTGCATGATAAATGCTATTAGGCTCAAATTTGAAATTTGAAAGTTGGCTTGTTGGAGGGAGAAGAAAGAGTCTTAAATGCCAAGTGGGAGACATGTAAGAGACAATGTAAGAGGAGTTAAATGCTATGTTGGAGGACAAGACACTTGGGAGGGAGAATTCAAGTTTGGAGAATATTCCCTGTTGATGAATTTTTTGAATGAAAAGGAGGAATTAACAAATCCATTAAATTGATTTATTTGCAAAAGTTGCAAAATCTAGAGGATTGGAGTGATTAGGATTATGATTAATCATGGTTTGATTAATTTAAGTGAAGATTAGGTGATTTTGACTTTTGACTTAGATTTTAGGATTAAAATGAATCAAAATTAGAAGAAAATGATTTTAGATTTAATTAAATAAATATTTGATTTATTTAATCAAAGAGGATGGTGTTAGTGTTAAATCAAATAAATATGAATTAATTTAATTTAAATGGATGACTTTAGAGATTAATTAAATAAAGTGAACTATTTAATTAAAAGAGGGATGTTAGGATTTGATTAAATAAAATTGATTTATTTAATCAAAGGGGTATGTGAGGATTAAATTAAATAAATTTGATTTATTTAATTAAAAGAGGAATTTAATCGAATAAATTGGTTTATTTGATTAATAGAATAATTTGGTGTTAATTAGATAGATTTAGATGCATGATGTTGATTTTGCATGTATACATTTATATCAAACTTTATTTTCACAAATCCCATATGTGATCCTCGATTTTGATGTACAAAAAGTGTTCATCGAAAAAATCGATATGTTGAATGACTACTATAGTTCTCCTTCACTAGCTAACAAGACATGGACCAAATTTAGATGGTAGATATGATGGAATAATAAAAAATTACACCTAACACTGAATAGTTCAAATTGGAATTGTGGTTATAATATATTTTTATTATAATGTTCATATTTAATCTACTTTTGAACTCCGAAAGGCCAAAGCAATAATTTACATTTTAAGTGGGTGGAGTAACATGTAGAATATTATTGTGTGCATTCCATTGTCAATAATGAATAAATCTTTAACGTTGCACTTTATAATCACTATCCAGCTGCCATTATCTGATAGTATGGACCACATGAGGATGCACCAACAAATTTTAAATACTAAACAATTATTCTTCTATAAGCATAGCTCTCCGCACAAAATGAGCATCCCAACAAGTTTTTGATTTCAAATATTAGTGGGAAGCACTATTTTTGGAAGTAAATGTTTGTCTGAGAAATATTATTAATTGTGAATTTAATATTTCTAAATTAATTTCTGAGTGCGTATGTGGGAAGAGTAGTTCAGAGGAGGAAAGCTATGATAGAGGTATTATTAACTCTCTCAGAAAGGCATCCCAAATGATTTTCTAAGTTAGCTTTTTTGAGCTTTTGAAAGGGATATGAAAGCATCTCCTATTATATCCAGCGGTTAACTCTTTCACATACCATTCATTTACATCTAGAAATGATATTTTTCTCCAGTAGCCTCATGAATATTGTTGTGATCTGTTTCCTCATTCATTAATAGTAATCTTTGAAACACCAATGTCGAAATCTGAAAGTGTTGGGTAACTATTTAAATATAAAATTCTCTTTAGTTCTGCTCCCAGTGAATTTTTATTTTCCATTCGTTTAAAATTCTGCAAACATGTATCAATACGTTTGACCAATCTAATTTCTAATGAAGCTTATAAGAGACATGAACTAGAACTGGGTAGGTTTAGTATAAGTAATTTAATACTGTCTTGATACTCTTCTAATGTGAGCGGTAAAAGAATATGTTAAACGATTCAATGTCAAGAGCTAGAGAGAATAAACAAAGAAAGATAAAATAAGCAACAAAAGTTTACAGATCTGAAATCAAGTTTCTTACATAGATTTTTCATGAGAGTTTCAAGTACTTGTATGTAGCCAAATACAAAGTTTTATTTTTTTATAAAAATGTTTTTCAATTTAAAATATAAAAAGTAAAACTTAAAAAATATTAATTGGTCTTTGTTCTTTTAGCGAAGTTGAATGGTTATAAATAAATTTACAAGAGATAGAGTCTTGTTGAGTGCAAGACCCAAAAAACATCAAGGATAATGCCCCTCAATCCTTTAATCTCACTTGAACAAGTTTTAGCTTAAAGGCTTGTGCTCTCATTTCGGGGAGCTAAATTTTTTGTGTGTATCCATCAAAAAATTAAAATTAAAAAGAAATTAGGTACATAATTATTTTTACAGATTTCTTATTTTCTCAAACAAACTAAGTAGTTAATTATCTTTTGTACAAAGGGAATCCTAAATCTCTACAATACCATCCAAAGAAAAAGACTGTAAAAATTGATTTAGCCCATGTGATGGAGAGGCTGGCCATACCAATAAGACAATACCCTACAAGGAATAAGAGAAAAAGTAGAACATAAAAAAGCGAAGAATTAGATGAATTAAATATTGAAGAGGTGTCGTACAAAGTCGTATAAAGGTGTTGATGAAATTGGACAAAATATTATCAACCATGGTTGAGATTATTTATTCTGACATTCCCCCTTAATCATAACTACCACCAGATAGAAGACCTTAACAATATCTTAGATACTCAAAGCTTGATTTTCCTAGTGGCTTGGTGAATATGTTTGGATATTATTCTTCAAAACTTGTAGAATTATAAATAAGTCTCTCTTCTTTGTTTATTAATTATTTGATGAAATTTTATTAGGTGTTTATATGCTTACTCCTTTTGTGAAATATTAGATACTTAGATAGTGCAATTGTTGAGTTGTTTCCACAAATTATTTTTTTTACTTATTTTTAATTGTGCATCAAATTTGTTAGTGTTCTTCTCATCCAAATTGTCTAGTAGGCTACTCCTATTTTTATTTTATATAACCTTCTTCTACTGATGAAAGAGTGACTATGGGTTATTTCTTGGATATCAATTATACTGCACATATTTCTAAATTTAAAATACAAGTTTGTGTAATATTCTTATCATCAATTTTATTTTGTACAATCACCATCTATGTATCTTATGAGTTTTAACTTAGCCTAAATTGAATCCAAAATTCAATGAATTTTAGCTCAATTTGCATATCTAGAATTATTTTGTATTTCTTGCTAATGAGAGTCACTAGATACTCCATGAACCATGAAATAAGGCTCACAATATACATTATGGTAGGCTTGTGACTATTCGGTACATACAAACGAGTCTTTTTACAAATGTCTAATGAACATCCAATCCCTTATCGTACTTGTTTTTCTTCAAAATTATTACAATTGGTGTTGATGTATGCTTACAATTTTTATATTGGATATTTTTAAATATATCCATTTTATACGAGCCTGGAAAATAAAATATCTCATTTTAATATTGATTAATATTAATTCTAATAAAATACTTCATGATACCCAAGTATATAATCTCAAATTTAGTTTCCATGTCTCCTTTAAACAAATTAACTGAGAAATTTCCTATGAATATCACATCATCAACATAAACACATACAATTAGAACTTGACCTTGTTCATGCATCTTTGTGTACAATGTATGTTCACTATTTCTTCTATAAAATCCATTCTATAAGGGGTAATAATTAATTTTCACATACAACTCTCTATACGATTGCTTTAATCTATATGAAACTTTCATGATTTTGTAGACTTTATCTTTGTGGCCTTATATATCATATACTTGTGGCTTCTCCACATATAATTCTTCTAGAAACCATTAAAAATTTATATTTCATATCCATTTGGTATATAAACACTTGCTTTGAGCTTCTATTACTAGAGTAATTCATATTGTGTTCACATAGGATAGTAGAGAAAATATTTTATTTTAAGTAATTCCAATTTATCATAAAAAATATTTTCACCTACTACCATTTTATGCTTCTAAATATCTCCTTCTACATTAAACTTTTCCTTGTAGAGCCACTTTACTCCTATTAAATTGCATGGATGTTTAATTTATATAACATCAAACTCTTCATCTATTACATGGGCCAAATTTTTATCTATGATTACTTCTAGAAAATGAATTGGATTGACCATGTACAAAAATTAGTAAAAAAATTGAAGCAACTTTCCATTACTTTTAGATTATTTATTTATAAATATCCTTGAAATTTCTTATTTTATTTTTTATTTATAATTGACAATGTTGGACTTAACATATTTGTCTAAGTAGATCGTAGAGAACTTGGACTTGATTTTCCTTCATGAAAAATACTTATTATAAGAGGTGTCATATTAGCTATATTGTATGACATTTTTGATTGTTCATTTGATAGAGTTATTTTTTAAATGCACAACTATCTCTATTGGTAAAATGTGTCTTGGTGCAGGAGCACCCTCATTGTCAACATGCTCAAACTTTTGGTTTTGTCTTTTTTTGTGTTTTTTCATGTAAATAAGGTCATTTTCGATAGTTAATGATCATTTGGATTTATTTGTGAATGTTTGGGGTCATTTGGATAAAAGATGTAAATGTTGCACAATGTTGTCAAAAAGTTGTCAAGCAACTTTACAAAAAGTGTCAAAATGTCATTTTGGTTAAAAAATTCATTAAAGGGTTGGTTGTATGTGAGGAACTAATTGTAATGGCATAAATAGGCCTTGTAAACTCGACCCAAAAGATTTGTGAAGTTGGAATGAAGATTTGAATTATTTCTGAGGCCATTTTCTTATGTTTTTCCTTCAAATTTTCTTCCATTTCGCTTAGTACGAATTTGTACGGAATGTTATGGTTCTACAACCTATATGGATGTAAAGATGATTTCATTACATAATTTTTTTGTTTTTACTAGTCCTAAATAAAATATTGTTTGATTGGTCTAGCATGTCAATCTTCCTAACAACCCTATTCAGGAACTAGGGTTTCCAACAAATAAGAAAAACTGATATCTTTTCATTCCACCATCAAAAAGTGATAAAAATTAGTGAAAAGTTTTTTTTTTTACATTTTTGAAAAACCCATTAAATAAAAAAGATTCATTTATTCATTTGCATGAGTTATGGTAGTCTGCGTGCCTCATTTTGCTTGAAAATAGTTAAAAAACCTAGTTTTCTTGATGTTTGAACAAATTTATGCATAGTTTGTTTATGGTTGGACTTGGGATCAATAAAATGTATTTTGGAAGACATGTACAATCCAATATTTGCACGTTTTATGTTTTTCTCTTTTTTAAGTGCCCATTAGGGCACTATAGCAATATTCTCAAGATGACTTAGGTTGCATTTTGTCATTGTTGATGATGGATCATTGTTCAAGTTGTGTCAATTTGGTGTATTCAAGTCCTTTTCATTGCATAAAATTGGTATCAGAACCCAAAAATATGGGCAAGGAATTTTAGGGAGTTTGTTTATTGTCTTTTTACAAGTCGAAGGAAGAACCTAGATACCAAAAGACTAGGCTAGGGGAAAAGAAGTGGGCCTAAGGTGAGGTATCACAAAGAAAAGAAGAAGTATTGAGAAGAAGCAGGGTGAAAGAGACTTGCTTGAGAAAGAAGAATGGAAATATTGAGAAGATTAGTCTATGGAGACTTCAACAGTAAGAAGTTTCCAAGCAAGTAATAAGAGAGAAAAAGCGAGAAAAGGGAGATAAAGAAGAAGGATGAGAAGGTAAAACAAATTAATATTGGGAAAAAGATAACAAAGCTGAGACAAGCCTTGGAAAAAATGAAAGAAATTCAAGAAAAATTTCATGAAAGAATGGATCTTGAGATGCAACAGTGTCTTGAAAAGGAAAAACAAGAAAGTGATTGACATTTACCAATAAGAAAGAGGATAAAGTGGCCCACCAAGAAGATCATTTAGAGGAGAAGAAGGAAAAATATGACAACATCAAAAATGGATGAGATACAAGATATGTTGAAAGGAAGGGTGCTTAGAAGCATCTGAAGAGATAAGAAAATCTTGTGTTTTTTAAACTAAGCCTTTGTGTGGGTATGTTTTTATAGGTGCAATAGATGAAAATGAAGATGGAAAAGAGTCTAAAGAAGGAGGAGAAGTGCATACAGTGTATGGTGATGAAGATGCTGCAAAATCAACTGAGGTAATGGTTGTATTTTTTTATTTTATGGATGATGAATATGATGAAAAATGTTATTCCAATGATGAAGATGAAGACATAGATGGTGGTACTAAGAAATATGAATGAGAACTAGAATTTTGGAACCTAGAAGTTGATCCCAACAATGTTTTTATAAATATTGGTGTGTCTAGGCATCAAACACAAAGTAAACAAATTATTCTCCTTAAATTGTTTAAAAGACCTAGTACCCTGAAGGTTTGGCTGACCTTCATGGTAGTTTCTAACTTAAACAAGAGATAATGCAATTCATTAAGTTCCACACACACCCACAACAAGAATGATAAGTAAATTGATTTTAATTTTATGATAGGTTGTTGAATTGGTCATCACAATTGTAGTATAGTTACCCTACTTAAACTAGTACCATATCCTTGGAATAGAGACAACCCTAATACCCACGTGATTTGATAACATATTTAATACATGATAATATCCAAAGCCTTGAAAAAATTGCATTAAATTATTCCCATTTAACATCTCAACCATTCACTTCTTACTAGCATCCTCATACATGACTTATTACAAACCTACTATTATACTCAAGAATTTAAATCCATTCATTCAATTAATGAGTAAGAATAGAGTAGTACATCCATTGGAAACCAACAAAGACAACTAAGATAACCATTGATTATATTATTCATAGTTTGTAGAACCAATACATAGGAGATCAAAGTCTAGAGAATTTATACAACACTGTTATATATATTATCACTATCATTATTAGAGAACCATGTACATATTGAAAGACTTCAAAAATAGTACCAAAACTTTCAGTATTCTTTTCTATTTTTTGTATGAACCCTTCAAAGAAAAACTGCCTACTAACCCCCTGTGATCATCCCTCAAATCCCTTTTATAAAACAAGGGAGAAACAAGCATCAGGATGAATTACACATTATATTTCAATTTCATTTCAAAACTAATTTCACTTGAATGTGAGTAATTCCCTAGATAGTTATCAGTAATCATTTGTAGGATAGGGGAAGCAAAAAGAAAAACAAACAAAAAAAATTATTTGGAGAAGACCCACTAGCTTTCCAAAAGGCAGCATTATCACAACATAAAAACCTGCACATCCACACCAAACCCAAAAAAGCCACTATAAACACAAAATGTACAAACTAATAGATCGGCCAAAAGGAATAGAGTCAACACAAAGGACCAAAAATGATGGGCCAACTCATAAAGAAAATGAGGTGCTACCCTGCTTTGTCAATATAGAGTAAGTAAACTCGCTAGGTGTCCTTATTGAAATTGGAGAGGCTACCAACAACTCATCATCAAGTCTTCCATATTAACCATGGCCATAAGGTACTGGTAGCCCTGAATTAGTTTTAGTCTTGCTATCTAAGGGATCATCAAATACTTCAATGGAAGAATGATGCTTTCCCATATAATCTCGATGGTATTTATTCTTCCTCATTGCATCCCTTTTAGGCCTATCATATTTCTTCTCTTTACCTTTAACCAACTCCTCCAAAACAATTATGCTTCTTAGATGATAGGCACACTTAACAAAGTTCCACATAGATTTCTTACCAACTTTCATTCTCTTCCTCATAGTTACAAGAACTTCTGACATATCTTGTTCATTCTTGGGAATGTCACTTTGAGAATCAAGGGGATTAAGTCTCCTATACCTTCAAACTAGGCTGACAGACACACTTAATTTTTCCATTGGGTAGAATAACTTCACCAATTTCACAAAAGAAAAAGACACCTCCAACAACTTATGAATCCTACCAACCCAGGGAAAATCTTATCACAACACCTCTGCAACCTTTTTACCAAAGAAAGTCTTCACCAACCTCCTTACGAACTTAAGCTCAATTTTTAGCAATTTGTGAGGAAAGTATGGCTATCGGTCCCCATTATATTGAGAAACGCAAGTGTGCCAACCATTAATATTCAAAGAAAGCTTGTGTGAGAGAGTTGGCAATTAGCTACTTTAAATTTTGATCCTCATCCATTGATCACACATTGAGGAAAATCAATAGATAATCAATCAGAATGATTAATTATGACAAAGATATAATTTCATGTGCTTGATGCCTTTTCCTAATTAGGAAAACCCAAGTGGATAGACACCCACTTTGTCTACATATTCACATACTTAGCATTTAATAAAAACTCTCATGTCATCTTTACTTTCCCTCCCATGGGAATTAATTTACTTACAATTCATCACAATAAGATAGTAGTGAGTGATCTTGATTTAATCTTAGAATATTGGCTCGTACTCTGCCTTACTTCAATTTCACCTTCCCACATGTAGTAGCATCTAGCAGAATTGATGACCACAATCAAAAGGAATTTCCCAAATCTCAAACACATGCCAAAAGAAACCAGTTTTAATATGGCATCTATTTCAATCTTAGTGCCATTTCGACTAAATTTTAGCAGCACTTTATCTTCACTAATGTACACCAAAGCCCTTAGAATATTCCACATCATAGTTGACTGCTTACCCACTCAGAAATGAGAGATACAAGTTCGCCCCTCATGAGATAGTGGGGAATGGTCAGGATTGACCCATGTCACCTACCATCAATCATTGATCTCTTTTCTTATAAAGCATTCATTGTCTCCAAACCCAGATAGGCCGCTTCAAAAGGAAACATGTGTCAATCAATCCGCTAACCAGTGTGCTTTCTTTAATATGAAATAAAATCAGATGGGGTGACAAGGAGTGGCTAAGATGAAGCCACATCACTTGTTGTCCACCATCGATGTAATTTTAATACCATTCATATATTAGTCCAAGGTGCTTGGGCCTGCCAAGGAAGAAGACACGTGGCCACGACCACTATCCCATGTGATTATTTTATTTAGGCATGAAACAAGACAAGGTGGTGGGGAACGATCTAGATAAAGACACATTGCATGGTACATGTCGTTGATTCTCTTCAAAGCTCCACTTGCAAATCCTTTAGAAATACTAGGCACACTATTGGACATGACATGTGGCTTATGCCTGCTAGCTTGTGTGAATAAAATAATGGTAAATGAAATAGGATGGACATGTGGGGAATAGCGGTGATTTTCTAGAGATAATTGAATGGTCCTTTCATAACCAAATTCTGCACATGCTACAAACATTAAGTTTTTAAGAGAGGTCCACTCACTAGGTAGACGATGGTCAAGGATGTGAAAATATGGATAAAGACCCTAGGAGAACATTAAAACCTAATTATAGACTTTGGAAAAATTTCACAAAGGATTACATTTTAAAACAACCATGAGCATCAACCGATATCATTAGGATTTAGGGGTTGGTAAAAGAATGAACCTGATGGCATGAATCAAAAATTAGACAATTAGGAAACAGCATCATAAGGTCAACAACAAAATAGAATGCCAATCAGGATTTTTCAGAATCAAAGGTTAATTTGGAAGTTTTCTTGGCAACACAAACTTAAGCTTAAAATGAGGGTCTAAGCCAAATATTTCAAGATTTTAAAATGGAACCAAAGCAAATTTTGAGGGGTTCCATCAGTGGCTCTTGTTGGGGACACATGCCTCACACTAGCATGGTGAGTTTTAAGAATATCAGGGAATTAGACTGGGTGTCAGAATCATTGGGCAACAAAGTCTCTTTATTTCAATTTTTAACTTCACTTGGTCGCCTCAAACCACCAAATGAAAAAAGTGAAGTCAATATTTTCCTCTATCAAACACTAATCTATTGAAGGAATTGATTTCCCTCAACACACACTTACCTCTTCCATACCACTACAATAAGTATAGCCTTCTTCTTGTAGGCATAAGTATGTGATTACCAGTAAAAACTACCTGATTACAAACATTTCCACTAACATCTCTCATAATTTTTTTGAGCATACCGTTGCTAATGTAATCTTTGTCATTTTTCATTATATAACTAGGCATAAAATAAAAAAAGCATCATTACATGACACGGATGTGCTATATTCCTCATATAAAACATATTCAAATTCAAAATAATATTCCTTGCTCTTCATCTTATTTTCATGCTCCATCAAAATGCCTCCCAACTGAACTGGAAACTGAAAATATTCATATTCTTCCAAGTAGTTGGCATCAAGATACTCATCCTTAGTTACAACATCTATATTAAATGTAAAACATTCATAGGAAATTCCCTCAAGGATCTCATCAATGTGTTTCTTTATTTGCTTAAGGCCATGTTCTGACCCTATTTGAGATGCATCATTAGAGTTCTTAGCAAAGAGTAGATTATCTCTGCACTAGTAAGGATCATCATTTCTATCAACCAATGAAAATGGAAGCTCATCAAATAAGGGGTTTTCCATTATATTCATTGGTGTCATAAAAGCCTCAGCCTCCTCAACATGAAGGTCTAAATATTTCATAGCATCATTGTTTTCAAACTCATTAAAATCACTAGAAGAGCATACAGATAGATTTTCAACTTCATTCACATCCTCAATAGTTAACATCTTTGAGTCACATTTTGAAAACTCTTCATAGGAATAAATTTGTTCCTTCTCAAGCAAGCGTGTGTTCCCATCATTATCAACATATTTCTCATTTGCAACAAAAGATTCCATCTCCACTTCATGAGGATAATCATGAATAATAGAGGAATGACCATATTCAATGTCATCATTATTATTACAACAAGAGGACTCGTCAATATTGCAACTATGCTCATAATCTTTAGACTAAATGCTTAGTCTTATGTCTTCCATAGGACTATAGGTGCTATAATCATCAAAAGAATGAAAACCTAGGAGGATACCAAACCTGTATTTAGGTTCTTTATCTTTAGATTGGTCATTTTTACACACTACTTCTTCATCACCAATCACTTGGGTTGAGTCACCATTTGAATACTTGGGCCCATTTCTATTCCCGGACTAGTAGACTTGCAACAAGGGATAATTTTGCATACCTACTTTTGTTCTCTAGAGCATGCATTTGAAATATGACAACTATTGTCATTATCTACATAACCAATGAATGTACCACTCATTTTACTTGCTTCAATGAGGTGTACATTTTCAACCTTTCCTCTACTTTCTTCTCCTTCATGTGATATCTCACTACTTGACTCATATGGAGTAGAAAAATCATTATCAATACAAACTGAAAACATAATAGCCTTTTGATGATCATCTCTAATATTTTCAAAAATAGAAAAGTATTCACACTCTTGCTCAAGCCTATCAGGCTTCAACTCCTTTAGTAGAGCACTCAAACCTCATTCATAAGATTCATAAAATAAATCAATGCACAATGAAATTTTGGGTCTGTGACACTCAGAAATTGTAGACATAGTATCCATAAATCTTGCATAGATATCATTTAATGATTCTCTTCCATGTCTCCTCACACAAAAGAGAGCTTGAATAGAGACCATAGGATCACAAATGCATGTAGCTTCTTAACAATTTGTTTGGGGATATATGTGATCAACATTATGGAATGATGTGCAAGCTAAAACAATAGGGGTGCAAGTGCTTTGGCATTCATTTTAAACTTTTGACTTACAACTTTCATCGACATTTGGTGCCTCAGGGCAGAAAACACTTGTAGACAAATAACCCTTATGCATTCTATATTTTTGGTTGGTTTCAATGTTCATGGATATATCATAGGACTAATGAAAGGTTTTAGGATCCTTATCTCTCATCAGATAGCTCATCTCATTATCAAAAGCTTCCAAATGAACAACCAAACACACTACATCACTTAGTCTCAAAATGTCTGAAATATCCCTCAATGTTTTAGCAAATCTTGATTTAAATGTTGGAACTAGTTTGTCCTCTTCCTTCTCAATGCTCATAAACTTATTTTGCACAAAACTAGCATTGATTTTTTCACCAAATTGCTTCATGAACATTGCTTTGAACTCTACCAAAGAATAAATAAAGCATGCTGGTAAATAAGAAAACTAGTCTCTTGCATCTCCCTTTAGAGACTGAACAAATAGCCTCGTGATCACATCCTTGTGGTCAACTTCATAATCATCCATCAGATTATTGAATTCTTGCAAATGCTTATTAGTTGATTTAGACTTATCACCATTGAATTTTGGTAAGTGTTCCTGAACTTTACTAGGAATAAAATTTGGAAATTCTAAGATACCATTGAAGTTTATGGCTCTATTTCTTTCAATGCTGAAATTTCTACTATTACATGAAAGGGGCTAATCACAAACCATGGTTGAACTATGAACCATACAAGGTTGCATATATTGATGCACTTTTATATGAATTTCCAAAAAAAAAAAGAGTAATGCAACTATTATGCACATAGTTCCTAGCTTCCTTTTGCAACATATGACCTTAAACCCTTTACAAAGTACACCATCTAGTTTCAACTATGTTTAAGGTTTATTCACCACAAGTAGCTCTAAGCAAAACAACCATACTTATACATAATCCTAAATGAAAATTTTATCACAAAAGTATGCAGATTCATTACATTGCTATCCTTTCACTTCCTTGGTACTATTTCACTGAATAGGGAACCATTTATCATCCTAAGGATTCAAGAATTCTCATATACTATTTTTAAACATAATAATACTTTTTAAAAAATTTATGACTATACCTAGAAACTTGTAGCAGCTGCTAACCTATTTTCTTGAATAAAATATTTGTACATCTAGAACTCTCTTCACATCTTCAACAAATTCTTTAGAAAGAGTTTCCACCTCTCTTCATACAGGTTTGACCTTCAAGTAGTATGAAACTCTTTCAAAGATGATTTTCCTTCTGGGTCTTCTCCAACAATAGAGTCGCACATAAATTTTTTGAAATTGCTGCAACAAAATCACTTCTAGGTCTGAAAACTACTCAATATCTTAACCAGATGTTTGGATTCAACAAATTCTTGACTTTGTGATATAATATCCTACAACTAGAGATTCAAATTTTTCTCCAACGGAGTCAGCAATCTATTGGTGACTCAGATGGGTAGATAAGACTCTAGAATTATTAATCTCTAGTTACAAATTGTTTTGAAACTTCAATGAATACTAAGGCTAGATGATATTCTATTAGATATTTCTCCAAATATTCCCTAGTAGAGTGGCTAATCTATTGGTTCTTTTTTTCCAAAAAAACCTTAAAATCCTCTAAAGGGTAGCCAACCCTTATGCTAAATAATCTTCAAGGTCAATGGCCAACAAACAGGAGCTTGCTATGTAACCTTTTCTCCCTTGTAGTTTGGGCTCTATGAGACCCATGAGGGTGATCCCAACAATATGTTTATAAATACTAGTGTGTCTACACATCAAACAAAAAGTAAATAAATGGTTCTCCTTATAATTTTTAAAAGACTCAGTACCCTAAAGGTTCGGTTGACCTTCATGGAAGTGTCTAACTTGAATAAGAGAAAATGTAATTAATTAAGTTCCACACACACCCACAACAAGATTGATAAGTAAATTGATTTTAATTTTGCAATCAATTGTTGAATTGGTCATCATAATTATAGTCTGGTTACCCTACTTAAACTAGTGTCATATCCTTGGAATGGAGTCAAGACTAATACACAAATGATTTGATAACAATTTTCATATATAACAATATCCAAAGCCTTGAAAACATTGCATTACGGTATTCCCACTTAACATCTCAACCATTCACTTCTTATTAGCATCCTCATACATGAATTATTACAAACCTACAATTATACTCAAGCATTTACATCCATTCATTGAATTAATGAGCAAGAATAGAGCAGTACATCCATTGGAAACCAACATAGAGGAATAAGATAACCATTGACTATATTATTCATAGTTTGTAGAACCAATACATAGGAGAGAAAAATATATAAACTTTATACTACTTTGTGATACATATTATCACTATCATTATCAGGAAAACCATGCACATATTGAAAAACTTCATCCCTATAACATACTACCAAAATGTTTAGTCTTCTTATCTATTTTCTATAACTAATTTAAAGAAAAATTGCCTACTGATCCCCATGCAATCAACCTTGAGATCCTTTTTATAGAATAAGAGAGCAACAAGCATCAGGATGAATTACACATTATATTTCACTTTCATATCAAAAACTAATTTTACCTGAATGTGAGAAATTCCATAGATAGTTATAAGCAATCATTTGGGAGACAAGGGAAGCAAAAAGAAAATTTCCAAAAACCATTATTTAGAGAAGACCCACCAGCCTTCCAAAAGGTGTCATTGTCATAGCATCAAAAATTGCATGTCCACACCAAACCCAAAAAATTCACCATCAACACAAAAGGCACAAACTAACATACCAACCAAAAGGAATTGAGTCAGCACAAAGGACCAAAAACAAAGCACCAACTCAAAAAGAAAATGAGGTACTTCCCTATTTTATCAGTAGTAGAGTAAGTATGCCTACTTGGTTTCCTTATTGAGATTGGGGAGGCTAGCACCATCTCATCATCTAAGTCTCCCATATCAGCCATGGCCATAAGGTACTGGCGATATGCTAAATCAGATATGCTAATCAATTTCAAGCTCATCGATTTTCCATTTACTATTAACCAACTCCTCCAAAAAAATTATGTTTCTCAGATGATAGGCATGCTTGACAATGTTCCAAGTAGATTTCTCACCAAAAAAAAAATTCTTCCTTAAGGTTACAAGGACTTCAGGAAAATATTGTTCATTCTTGGGAATGTCACTTTGAGAGTCAAAGGGATTGAGTCTTTTGGACCTTCAGACTTGGCTGACAGACACACTTAATTTATCCATTGGGTAGAATAACTTCACCAATTTCACATAAGAAAAAGACACCTCCAACAATGTATGAATCCTACCAACCCAGGGAAAAGCTTATCACAATACCTCTACAACATTTTTACCAAATAAAATCTTCGAAAAACCTCCTTACGGACTTAAGTTCATTTTTTAGCAATCTATGAGGAAAATATGGCTATCAGTCCTCATTTTATTGATCAATGCAAGCATGACAACCATTAATAATCAAAGAAATTTTGTATGAGAGAGTTGATAATCAACTACTTTTATTTTTGAACCTCAACCATCAATCACACATTGAGACAAATCAACAAATAGTCAATCAAAATGATTAATTATGACAAAGATAATTGCATGTGCTTGATGCCTTTTCCTAATCAGGAAAACCCAAGTGGATAGACACCCACTATGTCTACATACTTAATCACATACATAACATTTAATAAAACCTATCATGTCATATTTACCTACCTATGGGAATTAATTTACTTTCCATTCATCACAATAAGATTGTAGGTAGTGATCTTGATTTAATCTTAGAATATTGAACCATACTCTTCCTTACTTCAATTTCAGCTTCCCACATGTACTAGCATCTGACAAAACTAGTGACCACAATCAAAATGAATTTCTCAAATCTGAAACACGTCCCAAAAGAAACCAGTTTGAATATGGCATCTATTTTAATCTTAGTTTCATTTCATCCAAATTTTAGCAATACTTTATCTCCAGTAAAGTCCATCATAACCCTTAAAATATTCAATGTGGTAATTGCCTGCTCGCTTGCTATGAAAGAAGAGATACAAGTGTGCCTTCATAGGATGGCAAGCAGTGGTCAAGATTGACACACGTCAACTGCCACCAACCATTGATCTCTTTTCTTA